>JADANM010007051.1:6211671-6251341 GCA_026213755.1 Eurema hecabe | reverse complement strand
AAGTAGCAACACGACAAAAATTACAGTGACTTCCTTAAAGAAAACACGGCTCACATTTGAATATAACTGAACGTAGCGGCAATAAACAAAAAATATCGCACGAGCGAAATAAATCCGTACGCCTAATCCCCAGTCTTATCGTGAGAATATATTACATGCGAGTAGGTATTTATTCAGATGCTAAGCAGTTTCTGTTTAAGGGAAGAAAACATCAAAGAAAACCTTACTAAATCTACTTAAGTGCGTACTGAACCTACGATTTGTGTCTAGAATGGATAATGCGAAAATGCTTTATATAAAGCGGTTATTTTAGCGGGACGTTTGGGGTTTTTACTTTCGTTTTACGTTTCTATTATGTATATTAAGATACATTATTGGCGTATTATATAACCGGAAAATGAATAAATGTATTGAAATTTAAGCTTCAGTTAAAACTTAAATAGAAATAAAACACGTTTTTGTGTACTGTGAATGAAAAGTTCAACATTACAGTTATGTAACCGCCGACGGTACACACCTTTCTTACAGAAGTGCAAAGTATAAAGTTCAAATAGAGTCAGTCGCGAGACTGAATTTGCATACACTTTCCTTCGCATTGAGACCCAAAAAGACGTGGGTGCTATGACGTCATACACTTGTAACTCGCAAACGTCGAAAGCAACAGAGCGTTGCCGTTTTAAAATGAACTCTATTCCCCAAACAAAACAGTTGAATTTCGCACGCTCAATACTGTATTTAGGTTACAAAGAATTGTCTTACGTTGCTTTGAACAGCCCATGTCCGTCACACAAGGGTCGGGTTTCTCGTTAATTTTAATTAAACTCGATAAAAAACGTAAATGATTTTAGGGATTGGATTTTTCATTTACAGAGACTGTTGTTTAAACGAGTATGGTCAAATTAGCCTAATTTATCTGGCCAGTATTTTAATTAACATTGGACAGGTAAAAAAGTATTACGTCATAATGGTTTAGGGCTCAGTCAAAAAGAACGGATAGAGTATTAATATAAAATTAATATGTAGTAATTAATTTCCCGGGCTCGATACACGAAAAGTAAAACATACTGATATTTGGTGGCATTTGTACGTATGTCAGTCACCAGACTAAACCTCAACACCCGTAGTAACTTAAGAGTTTGGAATTAAATAAAATCACATAAGTATTTCTGTTGGCGCTTCAACAAATTCTAAAAATATAACATAAATTGATTCGAAATAAACATTTTAATTTTTATAATTTTTCTGGAAAAGGAAAGCTGAAGTCATAATACCTCTACACTGATTCAAGATACATAAAACTCAGTAGAAGTATATTCAGGATATTTTAGGTCAAGCATAGTTCACAAATTCCACGATGCTGTAGAAATAAGCTTTCGAAAATTACGGAATATTTAGCATAACACTTAAAAATTTTACCTATTCATTCCGAATAGAGGCTTCCGTGCCTTTAATTCTTGACTCGGTGCCAAGCTTACGAAACTAGTTAAATTCTGTACTGCATCGATTGTTACAGCTATTTGTGGTCTAGCCGTGTCCACTCGTATTTATCGCTTATTATATTTAAGAGGGTATTTAGGAAATGAAAAGCGGTATACAAAGCTATCCTTCCACAGAAAACCGGCGTCTAGTTACATTAGTTAGACATATTATTGCGTTAGTTTCAGTAAGTCGGACCGGAGGCCCATTTTTCGTTGTGTATTCTAAGATTGGCCCTGCATTTATGAGGCATATAGAAGGTAAAAACAATGACTATAGGTATGCCATAATAAAAAAATAAAAAATCATAGTGTACCCATTTATTGTAATCGAACGAATCGCCTTTATCTGAAATAAATCAAAATTATATTTCTGATTCTGATATTGTTCTATCAATGCAAGTTTATACTTCACCATCGAAAGTCTCAAGAAGTAAAAAGTCTTGTCAAAACAAATAATACTTAAACAATTTAAATATTCAAATAATGTGTAGTCGAAATGACTACTTATTGGTCTAATCTTCTAATTACCCAAAGTATCCCAATAAAAACGGTATTAAAGTATTCCACACTCCGAAACAGTAAACCACGACGTCTCAATAAAAGTAAAGTTTAAACCTTTAGATAAGCCGCTTCTTTATTAGCGACGAAATGAGCTTCGTCTTGTCATAATAAAGATAAGGATTAGTCCTATTGTATAATTTTATTAAAACGATAAAATACTTTGATAAATTAAAATACATAATTTTTAGCTTACCGTGTATTTAATAACCTCTATTGAAGTTTATCTTCTTTTAAATATTGCTATTCTGAATATTCAAACCGATTCGTTTATATAAAACTAAAGGAAAGGAAAACGGACTAATTGTTTATCTATGTTAAGGTATATAAAAAACTACTTATTAAAGCCACATACGTTATCTACCTAATAACATTCTAGTCGCTATACATCACAGTGAATAAGTGAGTACATTGTGTATGTATATGAGGAGTATGGCAGCAGTATCCCACGGGTATATCCCGCGGTCGTGTCGTAAAACCAGCTACTTATAGTCACGGTTACTTGGCCCAACTCACTTGTATACATTATGTATACCTACAAGCAACTTGCCTTTATGATCCGACGAACATGTACTCGCCGTGAGTACAACCCGGTGTACTAATTTAGTTCCCTATTTCATTGGAAAGGGTTTTAATGTTATCTGTTTTCTAATGCCAGAAATTATATTATGATCGTTGTTTTACTCAGCTTATAGTAAGTACGGTTGATTGCAAAAGTATATTAGCACAATTTACATTGTAAAATACCTTGACACTAAAAATATTATTGGTTTTGGAAATTACTAATAATAATGATATTTCGTTATTGTCGTGATAACATAAAATCGACTTTAAATAACATAATTCATAAAAAATCGAATTTAAATAACATAAAAGCTTATAATACGTTATTTTAAATACCAATTATAGTTTTAAATCATGATCAAAATCGAAAATAGTGACTCTTATAACAAATTTTATGTATGAGCTTACACGACGCTTTAAATATTTTCATCAATTATTAATCAATGTTAGCATTCTTAACAAAGATAATCCCAGCAGAACATCACGGTAATATTTGCTGCTTCATTTATCCTCCGTTTTTGTAAATATATTCTTTTGATTAAGTTTTCTAGCGCAATTTGTGTGCCCCGGTCCTCATTGGCAATTTATGAGTTTAGTAAGAAATAGCTGTCTTCCAGATGAGACTTATAAATTCTTATTTTTAGTAATGGTACTTTGATTAAAACAAGTTTAATAGACGCTCGCTGGCTCGCTGTAAGAAAATGAAAGTTGCTAGATTCGTTCGTTTCTTACATAAACAAAAGAAAAAGATGGGGAAATATTTTTTTATTCATTTTGTAACTGTTCTGTACAGGTACAATTAGTACGTGCTACATTAAGTAATTAACTTTTATCTTATATTTTGTAATTGATATCTTAAGTCAAACACGTTTTCGTTTAAACGAAAGATTTACTCGTAAACGTAGCAACACACATATGCTTAGAATGTTTTTACTTTGGTTGCAAAAGGAATTGCAAAGAAACCGCTCTAATAAAGAACTCTTGAAGTGACTTAGTATGTTTACATGACATTATAGGAGTAAGGTTTTTTGACGTCTCCCCTATATAGTCGCGAAATAAGCTGATTCCTCTTGAGTCTTGGTGGTTGTTCGTGGCAAGCAAATTGTATACCTAGATATCTTCTGATTTTCCTTAAACCTATACAAACCGACCCGTGAAGGTATCGAGGTGAAAATAAATAAAATTTTAAGTTTAAGTAAAGAAGGAATTAAATGTTAAAATTTGAAAATTGGCTAGCAGCATCGTGAGTATTCTTAATGAAATAAAAAGAAAGTTTTAAGTTTAAGATTATAAAGCTAATGGGGTAAACTTCAAATTCTATGTCTTAATTGGCACATATCAAATTTAATTCCTTTTGTATTTTAAAGTTTATCTTTTCATATGCCAATTTCTTAAGATAATATAAATTCGTAATACATCTTGATCGTTTATTGCTACGTAGTCTGACCAAATTATATAATTAATAACCTTACCGGCTCAGTCCGGTTTCAGCCAAATTGTAGCTATATTAATTTGGCTAGAACTCAATCGCTCCGGCTAAAGTGTAATGTAATAGTTAACTGTAATAACCTCAAAGAGCTGACGTAAATTTCTAAATATTTTACATTTCATTTGAACACAGATTTAACCTGTTCATTTATAATTTAATTGTTGCTTTTGTTCGATTACTATAATTGCAATATTACATTTATGTAATGTTTCACTAAACATTTAAAAGTTCGCATTCTCTGCATTCATTTTTCAAATGAATAATGAATAAATTAAAATGTCTGTGAACTTAACATTAGCTTTGCAAGTATTACACTAACTAGGGCCTAAAGGCACAAATACATTTTACACTTTATGAAAGAATCGTGACTCGGAAAATTCGTAAAAACTCAATATCAGCCAGACTATGTCAATAAAATCTAAAAGGTCTGCGACGTTGCCTAAAATGAAAGTGGTATTCTTAACACGTTTCGAGAATAAAATTTTACCAAATAAAAATCTGCCATACAAGGGATGTAGGGGGTTGAGGCTTTGTGTCTTTCCATTAGTTCCCGTAATTGCTAGAAATATCCTACTAATAAAATAAACACGAAAGTTTGTGAAGATGTTTGTCGCTCTCTTACCTAAAAAATATATATAAAATTGATGAAACTGCTTGATTGCTGCTACTATAGCTGTTTTCATACTTAAAATTACGGGGATAATTAGCAAGGCGTTACAAGTTATAAATATATTTAAAAATATCTAAAAATTATATAAACGCTTAGAAATAAATATGAAAATGTGTATTGTATATACCTAAACAGTACAGAAAAAAAGTAAAAGCGAAGTTACAGTTCAAATATTATGGATATAATAATAATATTTTGTGCTAAGCCTAAAAACATGAAATTAAAATTCAAATATCTTAGGCAAAAAATTATCCACTAAATTTCTTTCATTACATCGATTCCAAAAGTCAATAACAGCAAATAATGTAATAAAAAGCCACATAAGACTGCGCTGTGACGATTTTTGTTACCTATAAAATTTATTATGCATTCATATTATAGAAATAAGCATTTTTATGGTCCTGTTATTAGATGAGCATTTGTGCTGGCGTTTGGAGTCGTGGTTTTAGGGTTATAACACATATATCAGTTTGGCAACGGTTCTGATGAAGCGTTTCGTGTGTGATTCAAAATATATGATACTTAAATAACCAAATTTTGAACGAAAAACAATCGAGAAAGCTAAATTTAGGATTTGTATATTTTTAACATGGATGTCACTTTTAGAACTGTACTAACTTGATATTCTAAATTAATAAAATTCCATACCGACACGTTAATACGCATTAAATACGTATTTAATTTGTGACGTGTTCTCAAATTCTCCCTTGCTCATCCCTCCTACTGAACGGGAATAAAATATTAATTTAAATATATTATTTGTAACAACAAACTATTTGACAAATTATTTTTGAAGTATATAAAAATATCTAATAAATCTTCTATTAGGCATTTTTTATATATAAATTTAGTGTCATTCGCGCTAGCCATAGACTTATAATATCATTTTTTAAAAGAAACAGCTTTTTCTTTAGAAAAACTTCATACAAATCCATGTATATTTCCGTTTGTTCCTTTTAAATAATCGTTCCTCCAGTCTGCAGCGGAAAGAAACATTAAAAGAAAGGCAACAAAATTTTTAATTATTGGTTTTAATTTCAAAGAACTGTTCCCGAAGCAACATGAACGTAAGTAATAAGCCACTTTTAATTACCACGTTTTTAAATAAGGATTTTATGTTTCATGGAATTTAAGAATTAATACTTAAAATATTTATAAAAAAACGTAAAAACTCAAAGTACGACAATTACATCGACTCAAATGGTATTTTTAGGCTACCATTTTTTTTTTGTTTATCAATCAATTAATTATCGCCTATAGAAGATCAGGTTTGACAATTGTCAAATTGATTGATGATAGGTATATGTAAAGTATCAGAAAAAAGGAACAGTATATATTCAATCATTATTCAGATATAATCAGTCAAACAAAGCCCTCTAATTATTTCGTAGCTACGTGACGCAGTCGTAGCTTAACATCGTAGCACTCCGTAGCAGTCATAAACTTTGGTCTGTACTCTGAAGTAATTAATTATTGTCAATTATAAAAACAAGATTTTTAATTTCAATTGATGGATTCATTAAATTCATTAGCGGTACGTATGTGTAAAGTATCAGACAAAAGAAACATTATATATTATTATTATATGTTCAATCATTATATATTATTATTATATATTTTTATATATGTATTTTTATTGCTAAGAATAAGATACCTAATATAGGGTTAATTATTATTTATGTTAAAAAATATTATACGTTATTATAATATATTTTTAAATGAAAACAACAAACATTAATAGCTGCATAATTTGAGTAAATTTATTGTTTATATATACAGATGCAGAAAAAAGTTAATCTTTATGAGTACTATTTATTGCTTCAGTAAAAATACGTTAAAAATGTTATGTAAGTTGCAGTTATTTTTATATTATCTTCATTAAAATATAAGCACTGTAGTTTTCTTATTAAAAGAAACATAATTACGCTTTTAGGTTTAAGTACTAAATAAAAAAACCGTTCGTATCTCCGAACTAGCTGAGTTTGTGAACAAAAGATGGCTTCGTTTTTATATATGTATACAGAGAGGTCGTTGCACTCTGAATAATGCGGCTGGCGATACCCACTGCTTTCTGTTTTGTACAACAATTTATGAATTTATTATCTTTAGTATGAAAAATTATGAATCCAATAAATCGGGATCCGCTTAAAACTTTTAATATGATCTAATTAGTTTAATTTATCTCTATTATAATTTATCACAGTAATTTGATTTATTATGGTCGAATAATATTATACAACGCAGAAAAGTAAGACAATGTTTTAGAATATCATGTAGTGACTCATATTATTGTGTGACCTATATTTTTGGTTTTGCAACGCAAATATTATTTTTTCCAGCCAAAAAGTCAGTCAGACTCACATTCATGTCTCACGAGTATAATGATAATGTATCGGATGCTTCTTTAAAAACAAAAGAATAACTTTGCATTATATTGAAAGCGTATATTCTGTATGGATAAAAAATAATTTATGAATAATCTTATTTTTAAAGAGCGTCACATATAAGATCAGTGCGGGAACTACTGTGCAAAAGAGAAAAGTTCTATGAATCGTAAATAAGCATATTGTCCCTTTCATATGTCTCTTGTAGCCTAATTTTAATAAAAATTAAAGTTGAACGAACACTTAAAATAACAAAGGCAAACATGTGTCTATCTTAACGTATATTTCAATTACCTTGGCAAGTTGTTCTTACTAAGACAATGTTGTGAATAAGTAATACTGTTGTAATCACATAGTAGCAAATTGACTCGGTGCGGTTGCGTTAGCCGATTACGTCAACATACCAATGCAATCGAGTAAATGTTTCTTCGATCTATTTATTAAGCCCTTTGTAAATGTACTGGTGTTACTTATAGACGTATTTTACTTAATGTTTAATAAAGATGGAATTTGTATTAGTTAAAATAATGTTTGTTGATTATTCACGTTATACTTAATACTATTTTGAAATAGATGTTTTTCGCGGTTTCAAAGGTAATTAGGTTTATTTTCATTCGTTTAATTGTTTTTGAGCGTAAGACCAAATATAAAGGTATTGAATTTACACAAGTATTTTTAAGTTGCGTATAATTCTTTCTTCACTAAATCTTTTCTTCTATAAATTTTAATCGATAACAAAAGAGTACCTACACTTTTTCTTATAAGCTAAAAACTACATCTTTAACAAATAAGCCTCGACTTTATTCCTTCCATCCTACAATTCATACTAAGTTTTAAAAACGTTTTTCAAATGCGTTGTTTGTATGTATCAAATCTATGAATACCTACCACACTACAAAATATGATGCAATCCAAACGAAACGTAAATCGGACAATGACCTGCGCTTTCATCTTGGAAGCAGGATACAATACAAAAACTTTATCTAGTATTCAAAACTTTAGATCATAAAAGCCGTCTTTAAGCTTTAAGAATACGTATTTTTAAGATTTTGCTGTAAAGGATTTCAAAGATATTTAATATTTTTATTATCGGGTAGGTCGTACTTGGAAGTGATATTGCAAAAAATATCATACTCAAGTAATCTTTAATTAAATTGCATCTGTTACTTGAAGGACGACTGCTTGGTACAGTGGAAACACAACTGCCTTCTGCAATGGCTCTGAGTTCGATTCCCATACAATAAAAAATTTGTTATTTAGATTTGTATCTTTCTACGGTCTGGGCTTTTGCTTTTACAAAAAGAAGTACTTACGTATAAGTAATATATCCGTTGTCTATTTGCTATGACACAAGCTCGTGCAACAAGCACACAAGATCGTGGATAGATGACGATGTGTAGAAAAAATATCGGTTATTGTAATATTATAATAAATATTCAAAATACTACTAAGCCTTTGTATCGAATTTAAAGCCTATCCACAATTGATATCTTAAGTTTACGAGGGAGTCCAGGCTTTTTCTTTGTTTGTTTTGAGGTTATGTTATTCTTTTAATGAAAGTTTAAAAATAATATTTAAGATTAAAAGATGTATATGGTATGTACTCTTTTTATATTAAAGTAATAACGTACGTAATATTTTTCTTTTTGACTAAAATCTATAATATAATTAATATAATAAAATGAAAGAGAATATTTAAAATCGAACTCAATTTGACTAGCGAATGTTAGTAATAGTAACAAAAGTATATTGGTAGTACTTAATCAATTTTAAAAGCGAAAAAGCAGTTACCGTGGAAACTAGGATTCGGAACAGTAATTATGAAAAGTTTAAAGCACAATTTGTAACTACAGCCGTTATTTTTCGATTTCGACGAAATATTGAAAGCGATAAAAACACGATTTTCAAATTTAAATTTCGAATATAAAAGGATACTCGTTAGTTATAAATAAACAAATTGATGTCATTCGTAGAAAATATTTTAATTATAATTGATAGAAAATTGTGTACCAAACTTAATAACAAATAAAACTACGCAGTACGTAAGTACATTAAAAAAACACTTCAGTCATTTTACTTGTTCAAATAAAACAAACTCTAGGTGCTTAACAATACTAACAGTTAAATAATAAGTCCAAAATAAATGTCTTATTAAAATAGTCACCTAAATATGCAAGTATGAAAGAGATTGTATAAAAGCGTAGTGAAACGTCCGCAAGAAACTCTCGTAAGATAAAGACGACTGTGCTTGACACGCATTTGTCGTGCGTGGAATAAAAAGGCATTGTCAACAGACATTATATGAAACGGTCCGTTGTATGCTGTCTTATGTTTCATTCTCGAGTTCCGGATTTTAATCTCATACATGTCGACGCGAATTTCATGGTAGCGATTTGACTGTTTTGTTTGTTCGTTCTTTAAGATCAGTTTATCGAGTTTATCAATACAGATATAAGTAAGCTAATAACGTGTCTCAGTAAATCATACTAAATTTACTATCGTCATAATACGTTATGGTAAGACAAATGACATTAGTTCATTACGGAATATTGTTTAATTCGAGTAATCTTTTAATGTTAATTTGTACTTTAACTAAAAAAACTATATGAAATATTTGACAAGAAATAAATAAGCACTATAAATTATTAACTAATTACTATACGTCCATGGCACAGACGTGTGCTTAGCAATAAATCTGGAAAGTTGGAAAGCTTCGCTCCGTGATCGTTTTATTTCTGAGAACTCCATTGTAATGGAAGATTTATAGCATTAATACGACACATTTAGTAGTGCTATTTAGAGAGTAGTATATAGATGGAAAAGGGAGAGAAGTTTGTATATCGATCTGTGGAACAAAATAAAGCTTTTGTTGGTTGCTACATGTGCTATATATATGTCTTGCAATTTGCTAATATTTCAGTAATTATAGACTGTCATGATATATGACTAATATACCACAGGTTATATAAATATTTAACATCAATCCTAGGTATATTCATTATTTTTACAATCAAAAAGAGCGAACTACAATCATCTTATCTCGTAACAAGCTTTCTTATATTTACCTAATGACCCTTGATATTTCCAACATCAACCTTACAGGTTTCTTACCAAATAAATGTTATTCTCGTAAAACTCATTCCAATTAAGTCTATCTCGTTCCATGAAAAATATATAAAACGACGCGGAATAATGAGCGTCATAAAATTTATACCTTTTCCATATAAATGTAAATGACCAGCAACAAACGCCGGCAAATGTACCACAGAATCACAGTTTTACGATTGAACAGCACAAGTTTAAACTCGTAAAATAAGAATAAGTCATTTCAATTAAAGTTATTTTATCGCCATCACTACGTTATTCGCTCGTAAAGGTGTTTTTATGGGAACACCACCTAGTTAAAGACATTCAAATTAAATTCATGACATGAAATCTGAAAGAATTATTTTATGTCTGTGACGCCTTTTATTGCATTCTCCTAAGAATTCATTGCTGTTTCAAAAAATTCTATAATGAACTTTTATATTAAATAACTTTATTTTAATGTGTCTATTCTTTCTTCTATAATTAGGACCGCTATTTTTTTATATGATATTGCAAACGACCAAGGGCGTCACTTGATGTTAAGTGATCAGCGCCGCCCATGAGCATTCGCGTACTCGCCATGCAGGATTTAATACTCGTATAAGATAATTATTAGACCAGTGTCATTGTGCTACTTCAATCAGTAATGAGCCGTAGTGAGTGGCTCAGTAGAATGTGTTTCACTTGCTTCGCTCCATACAAGAGGGGATTGGTCAGCCTGGCCCCAATTCCAAAGGTTATCCTTGTGGGGGTCGAAAAAGAGTATACCTCTAAGAGGGTACCTGTGACCTTGGCGCGTTGTGGTATAGCGGTTTTCAATAGGATTTTGGTCTGTGGAAGTCCAACATAGCTTATGGTTCTTTCCCGATGTTCATCATTCATGAAAAGGAATTCCCTTCTCCAAAAAGGGTCATAATGCTATAGTGAAATGACAGATAAAATATTTATACATTCCCAAAGATACATCAGAGCTTTTAACTTGAAACCGCGTCCCAAAACTCCTTACATCCTTTTTCGCGTCAGAAGTGTTTATTTCATAACAGTAATAGTTTTGAAAGTACTTACTCTTAAAAGCGACATATCACACTAGGTGGAGCCGAAGTACGGAGACATTTTCACTAAAACTTTTAGGAAATACATTTTCTTCACACTGAACTTACATTACAAAATTGCACAGGTGTTCTCACTCACGAGTGCTTTAACTAAGTTGGAATGAAGTCATATTTTCGTTAACGTCCTTTGGAGGTTTAGTTTTAAAATGCTTTAGTAAAATATAATCATACGCTGGGTAAGCTATGTTGCGAATTCACTTTTAGCATTTTAATGTTTTTACGTCCAAAATTTAAAAATTAAATAAAAATATGGCCTATTCATTGAATTTATTTTATAATTAAATATTTATTGATTAGCACATTTTTATTTATTTTTCAGCATCTATACGATACTTGATATATTGAATAAATCAAGTAAACTATAAACTATGTAAAAACAATTAAAGTAAGAAACCTTTATAGTCGGAAGTAAATGGTCGCTAAAAGTCGTAATTTTTAGTGCCCATTCTTACGGTCGAGGTAACAGATGTAGGTATGAAATGGGAAAAATAAACGTTCTACACTATTAGTTCACGAACTAGTTATTTAATATTAGTTTTTTTATAACTTAAAGATTATTTTTATAATTTAAAGCTAATACAAAATACACAGAAGTGTATGCAAGTAATTGTAATTGCTCATTCCATGATTTCGATTCATTGATCATAAATTTAGCGATGAATAAGTATTGATCCGAAAATTTTGCGAATACTTTAGAAAATTGTTGAATACTTTAGCCTTACTCAGTCTTGATAAATGACTAATACTCCGGCCAGCTACGTGTGCGAGGATTTTTACGACACCAACACGTGGTGTTTGCAGCCCAGTCGATTTCTCAAAGAATTATTGGTTCTAGGCTACTGAGAATTATTTACTACTTTTCAGTACATACGCTTATGAAGACAGATCTTCTCTATAATGTGCATAGCATTTTGATTCTCTTATTAATTCGGAAAATTATCGAAGTTAACGACTGTAGTGATATTAATGGTCTCAAATTTGAACGGATTTTTGTCATCCCAATAATGTAATTATCATCATATCATAATAATAAAATTATCTTTATAACCTTGAAGCTTTATTTTGTCGTGTTAATATTAAACTCGTAATAAAATCGTCTGTTTGTTGGAAGGCGAGTTATAATTTATCATTTTTATATAAAATCCGCTGGCCTTATTCTTAATTAAGTCGCTGAATATTTCTGACAAACTCGAATCCAATATCAATTTATCCTTCTTAGAAATGAAATAAAATTCTCTTCATTGAGAGTAAGTAATTACCAAAGGACTTTTTAGTATCTTCAAAGGGTTCGGGTGTTTGACTTGAGAGCTATAAATAAAGAAAAAAAGGACTTTGAGATTGCTGAAGGGGATTTCTCTGCTTTGTCTAAGAGTGGAACATTATAAATTCATTGTATTTTTATTGTTTATATAAAAGAAACTTATAAGTAGGTAAAATCATTTTTAGTAAAGAGTAAAACAATAAACTTATTACTGGTTATGGGCTGGCGTTTCTCTTAACATCAGTAGGTACGTCCAGCTCGTCTCCCTACTTCATCGCATAAAAAAAAATAAAAAAAAAACTTACACAATTTTAGTTGGTTGTTAGAATTTTTTTTTTCATCTTCATCATAGCCATTTCGCAAAGTAAAAAGCCTAATGTATAAGTTGCCAGCCTTTGTAAATGCAAGATAAAGTCTTTATGCTATGCTGTAGTATTTTAATGGTAGTTCTCCAGGTAATTCCATTTACAGCACATACTACAAAGCTAAAATATACAAATACTACAAATACAACTCTTAAAAGATGCCGTTGCTTGTTACAAAAAAAAAATCAAAGCATTACCCCTTCTTCATTGTCTGGTGCAAATAGTCAATTCCGGATTTTTTTATGTACCAGCATAATAGATGTATGGATGTTTGAATGTATGGCTATTAGTTCTTCTTTCACAAAAAATCCCTGATTGGATTTAACTCAAGGCATACTACTAATTTAGACCCTGGATTAAGACTTTTAATTTCTAGTTTAAATATGACGAACCAATTCTATCTATATTTACTATTTTTTAATGACGTAAGGAACAAATTTTAAAGAAAAATTATATAAACTAAATAAGAAAACATAATTGGCTTCGCATATAATATGATTCGTGAATATATGGAGGACATAATCAGCTTACACATATCAATTTGGTTGAGTATCAAACATTATTGGAAGTCGGAAGACTTATAATGAGATCACCCATTTTAATATGAGGTATTAAATTTTCCCTCAGATATTACACAATACAAATAACAAAATATTTTTGCTCGAATATTCTTATTTTGTTATATGAGAAAAATTTAATTAGCTTTGTTTCTCGTGAAGGACCTTAGCATTAATTAACTTTTTGTTCTGTTCTGATTCTGTAATATTTTTTTTATTTAAGTTCAAAACCGTTTTCGCTAAAATCTCTCGCTTACCTTATACGTAACAATTTCACACAGCAATTTTAATAATACTATACGTATTACGCTCAGTTGAACATTTCAGAGAACGAGTAAAACGTGCATAAATAGACACAGTTTAAAAGTGTTCATCTCTCATTTCGTTAAACAAAACATTTGAGCGACTAACGCTTTTTGTGAGATTTGTGTGACATAGGCTTGACCTTTCCCGGTCTGAATATTTAACTGACTTTAGAATTGTATAGTATGCGTTATTACGAGCGAAGCTTTTGAGGGTGTGTAAACTCTGGTTTCGACACTGTTCTGACCTATCCTTTATCTGTGTAAGAATAGAATTGTAACGATGATGTTGTAGGAAGTACTCAGAATTTATTGATGGTAGTGTCTTGAAGATGGACCAAAATAGACCGGTTCTTATCGTAGCTCCATTCTCTTACAACCAGAAATGTAATTACTTTACGTCAGATATGTCATTGTGTTATGTGTATACTAACCAACAGTATTCCCTTTTTATCGATCCTTTTCCACTCCCGTAAAGGTCGCTTAAATTTCAAATATTCTAGTAGTGATGTTAATGTGTAATGTTCGTATTCAAGTGCACGCCGTTGCGTAACAACCATTATTATATAAATTATCCTATTACTGATCTTATCCTAAAATCCATACTAATATTATAAATGTGAAAGTGTGTTTGTTTGTTTGTCCTTCCTTCACGCCGAAGCTAAGCAATCAATCGACCTGATTTTTGGCATACTGTTAGTTGAAAAGATGGAGAGTAACATAGGCTACTTTTTAACTGGAAAAAAGGGTTATAAGGGGGGAAGGGGGTATCAAAGTTTATATGAAAGTCCACGCGGGCGGAGTCGCGGGCAACAGCTAGTCTTTAAGAAATATAAGTAAAGGGCTTATTTAATAATCGACTATTCTTAAACTAATGAATTTAAAAAAATCAAAATCTGTCCCATACATAATACACACTCACAATCAACAAAACCTTCAGCTAAAACATTTACAAAAACGTTTCCAAATTACCCGTTCGTATTCCAACGTTATCTCAGCAATAAAAAGTTCTACCGAAAACCGTTTCTTCCAAGTGCAGCAGAATTGATGGCTTGCCAGGTACGTGGGTACTGCGGCTGCCAAATTATTTATTATCCTCTAAAGCTCCCAAGCCAAAATTCGATTCGGCTGAAACAAAGTATAGATACATATCAACGTCTGCAAGACTAATACGACAATGTTACAATCTTAAATCACTGATCTCGCTTCTTGGGAGTTTTAAATCGTTATTAGATGCACAGCTTCGTTGGGACGTTACGTAGCTGCTATTTTAACAGTAAAACGAATTAAAGTACCTACAATTACTTTAATTAATTTAATATTTTGTTCTGAGAAGTATTGTCCTTCTTTAATTTATATAGAATTTAGGTCTTACAAGCTGTATGTATTTCATATCAATAAATATACGTAATATATAACTATATATACATTAAATAATCTTCAGCATAAGACAATTACACAACGGAGTCTATTCTTTATCTTAATATCTTCATAATAATTTGATATATTAGTGAATTTTCGTAATATGGTGACGGCTTATAGCCATTAATATCAATAAACCATTAAAATGACCGTTTTCTGTTTCAGGTAAGTTTTACGGCGACGCTGAAGGTACAGGTGTCCGTAATAGCTTTGGGTATAAGGTGATATATTTTCTATTAAACTTGTTATATTTTGGTAAAAGTGTATTGAATAGGTCTTGTTAACGCTTAGAGCGTTTATTGCTTGTATCGATTAATCGGTAATAGTACATTAAATTGGTTTTGTATAAATTTATGAACTCTCGATCTTTTCGATGACAAATGTCGATGATATATTTTTTAATCTAAATGTGTGATGTTTTTCAAATTTTATGCCAACATTAACGAGTGCCAAAATTTTTTTATGTCAAATTCACATGGAATTTATTTTGAGTATGAGTCACGGATACTAAAGCAATGGTGTCTGGTTTTTCTAATACACAATTTTATTGTTAGCATTGTCAATTATTTAAATTATTTAGATTATGTATGAAGTGTAAAGCATTAACATATTATAATATTCTGTTTTGGGACCAATGCTGCGAAAAAAATTTGACGATATATTTGTCGTTCGCATATTTTTTTATGGTTTCTATTATTACTAAAAATACAGTTGTGTTCAACTGTTTGTGTTTTATGAAACTAACTTCGGGTCTAGTTTTCACATGTCCTGTTCTGAAATATGAATGACAGAATACAGCCGTAGGCTTTATTTATAACTAGATTTTACCCGCGGTTCTGCTCGCATTGAATTTATTTAATATATATCGTATATATATATATAGTAGCTTACATTTTTCTGATACCTCCAAGAATATGTGTGCAAAATATCATGCCTATCAGTCCAGTAGTTTTTACGTCAAAGCGTAACAAACGTCCTTTATGATATTAAAATAAGGATGGGATTTTAAAGGTGGATTTTATCAAGTAAATAGAAGTGATATGTTTTATTTGCCAATAATTGCCAACACAATACAAACAAAAAGGTTTTTATAATGAAATCTAAGCATATTAAATTAATCAATACATTAAAATTATTACTCATAGAATTGTTTAAATGTTATTTAACATTCTAAGAAAATATCTATAAGTCTAAATACGGAAACCATTTGTGACATGCGTTTTTCACGACAAATTCTTAAATCATTCATTTATTTTTTGCAAGTCGTAGATAGTAGTATAGTAGATTTACACTTTTAAAATTATCTTAGCTTATTACAGTTATCAAAATTCGCAAACTAACATTTTCATTATCAACTAAATGGCTGAAGCGGGGATTATGCACAACGTCATCTCATTAACACTCATTAGCCTAGCTGTTGCTTTGACGTAAACGGGTTCATCTTTTCGAGTTGAAAGAGATTAGTTCAATTTACATTCTCAGCGCGATTATGTGCTCACTCGTTGATGCAATCTTTTAGATCGGTTTCATAAACGGCAAAACAACATTGCTCTTACTATTCGTTTATTGTTGAGAATTCAATATTGCAGACTTTTCAGTGAAAAATAAGTTAGGCTATCAGCGCACAATATGACGTCACTTATACAGCTTATACTAGAAGGCTCTTTTATTAAAGGTTTTTACGACAACCAGTTGAATCAGCCTATTTTGTTTAACCAAAGTATCTATACTAGGGTGGTCCTTATTCCTACGAAAAAAAATTTTTTTCTTTTATTTTTCGGGGCACCACGGAATTTGAATATATACCATAAGAAAGTCTTTCATTATTTTTTTTAATTTTTTTTAAAGACATTTAGGGGTCGCTACCAAGGTTTGAATTTTAAGTAAAGACACAAAATCTGTATTTGTTAGATTCATTTATTTTTATAGCTAAGAAATGAAAATATTATAAAATTATTGTTGTTACTATGAACTATGATATTATGAACATAGAAACCAGTGTCCTTGTTCCAAGTTCTTTCATCTTTTTAAAAAAAATTGGTGTGGTTGATACCTAGGATGTGGAAGAATATTAAGGAATTAACATTCACGAAGTTTTCTATATTTATTTCGGGGATTTGTGAGATATCAAGGTTTATTCTTTTAAGCAATCTGCTGTGCCTGCAATTTTCAGTGCTTTTAACATCTATTTTCTTCTCTTGAACTGAAAATTCGTCATCGAAAAGTGTAAGCGAACCTAGTTCTTTTGACAAATACCACAGATGATTGAAAATCTTTTTCGGAGCAACAGTAGCTATATTTTTGTTGAAGCTTTCATAAGCTTTAAGGTCTTTCTATATTTGAAGGCGTTTCTTGGTGCTGACCATACGGTAGAGGCTTGAAACCAATATTTAACCTAAACCATCAGCGTGAATATGCGTATTTCTTTCACAGTCTTTTCGTCCTTCTTCGTTAGGTTAAACTGCTGCTTAAATATATTTATTCAGACGTACAAGATGAAAAGATCATCTATCTAGCAGCTAGCTCGATGTAGATCAGCAGGTCTCCTAAATAAAATGCCTTTTTTTATGCAGAAGACAGGTTGAGGAGAGAAGGGGACCAGAAGCGATTGTCTATTCTATCGCATAGATAGAATAGACAATCATTTGTGCAATGTTCATTTGCACGTAAAATGTGATTTAACACCTAAATAAAATATTTATGAAACCATGATCTAAAATTTCCTTTAACGCTTCTTGTAAAAACTTTGGCAGCTGGTAGCGACCTCTAAATTTTAGCCAAAAATAAAACAAAAAAAGCTAATTTCATATTTAGAGGTATATAATCGAATGAGAAAGTGCCCCGAGGATAATTCAAAAGTCGAAAAATAAGGACCACCCTAATCTATACTCTTATAAAGACTATTACAATTAGTCAATGCCAAATTGAGTGCAATAATAATTCCATTTTGTTCAGACAAATACAAACTATGACAGCAGCGGCA
The DNA here is from genome assembly GCA_026213755.1 of Eurema hecabe. Classification (NCBI taxonomy): domain Eukaryota; kingdom Metazoa; phylum Arthropoda; class Insecta; order Lepidoptera; family Pieridae; genus Terias; species Terias hecabe. Next base: position 6,233,109 of record JADANM010007051.1, on the reverse strand, counting down.
ATAGTTACGAAAAGCGATAATAACTAACAATAAACTCGACACAACATTGAAAAATTGTCCTTTGGACCTCTTTCGCGTTCGCTGACCAAATCCGACCAGTATATATTGAGCCACCCCAATTTATACAGCTTTACGCGTAACGCATAAAGAGGAATAAACTCGGGGATCGATGGTACTGGTTTCAAGTAGGGGTCGGAATAAATAGGTCAAATGTATTTCCCGTTATAAGTCAAAGAATCGTTTCGTTGTATTGCTCTCTAAGCCTAGGACTGAATATTATAGCAGCCCTCAATACATTTTGATTTATTTCAGCTCTCGAAAGTATGACTTAATGTTTATTGGAAATAATGTTTTCTCGGTAAAGCTAGGGACAGGAATATGTAATATAAATGAAGAGGCAGGAAAAGCATATTTTATGCTTGTATAAAAAACAGTATTTTTCCCATCAAATAACATAATTACTGATTTGAAATCGGACAATGGCGAACATAAAATTTAAGAACTATAGCATCTTTCGGCTGACAAAAATATTTTAAAAGACAGACGTGCAAGTATATTAGCTTGTTCAGAGCGCCTTATTGACTATAGTCAAGTTATTCATGATAAATAAATGATCAAATAATTAATTTAAACATTATACTCGTAACACAATAAATCCATGTGATTTAAAATTTTTCACGTTTTTTAGTTGTACACCTTACGTAATTGGCTGGTTAGTATCTATTTTAAAAATACTCGCCAATATAAATAAATCATTATTTAAAATATTTCTCAGAAATTTTAAGTAAAATATTACAAAACTCGTCCCGGTTTCTCAACAGGATTTTTGATAGAATGTTTACATAATAAATAAGACGTTTTTAATCGTTTATGTCCTGCGCTTTTGGCTTGAAATATGTATAAATACTTTTATATTATGATATGTATGTTTATCTGTCGCGTTTATATTTTCTTCTATTTAAGCACTTTATTATAGTACTAGCTATTTATTATCTATTTTAAAATAACTTTTTCGTATCGCCTACTACCGGTTGCCTGGAAGATATCGCTTCGTAGCGATAAGGCCGCCAATTGGCTATTCTATTCCTTGTATGTGCACTTCTTTGTGTGTGTCAATAAAGTGTTTTTTATTTTATTTATTTTTATTTGTCATTTGGACCTTTTCTATTGCTCTAGTTTGAAATACGTAGATCAAAACCGTATCTGTACGCTTACATTGGCGGCCGGATTTCCTTAAGCTCATTTCTTCAGAACAGTTATTTATGCGAGTCGTAATATTTGTTCCGTACACGGAAAACGATGGAAAACCTAATGAGGATATACAGTAGTTCTTTGTTGCCAAACGTTGTGAATGTCGCTGCGTATTTTATTGTTTACTGTTAACGGTTTTTTTACGTTGGTTCATTTATTAAATTAATGAATCTCATACAGTTCTTCCTTGTAACGTCCAGCTGACTAGAAAATTATAAATACATATTAATTTTAATTTTATGAATATGTTTTTACATAATCTAAACGATAAAATATTCTTAAGTATCTGATTTCTCTTGACATCGTGCCAAATTTTTCAAAATACACGATGATAGGACACCAATTCTAGCAAACAAATATTGTAACGTAAGGATGTTTCGTTTCAATGTATTTTTTTTTAATTAAAAATAAAGCCTTTAGTTTCTATAAAGGTATTTCATAATTCGAAAACAATTTCACGTAAAACAAATGAATATGTCGAATCCACAAATCTCAAATATTAAATCACATACGAGTTGAAACAAATTTATCCGAAGATATGTCGAATAAACGTCGATGTACGAGCGTCTAACAGTCGTTACGTTTGCTACGTTGCTTCTATTCCATATATTACCAATCTTTGTCATATTGCATTTCAATTTTATTGCACGCAGCAATACCACGTTCTCAAATAGCGCAATGAAAGTATTGTTCAATAAGAATCTATCAATTCAACAAAAGTATTTAAGTATGAATTTGTTCAACTTTCAAATATTGTGAGCAAAATTCTAAGCTTAAGTACTCCAAGTAAACATTCAAATAATGTGCATCAGTCAAATCAACAATTTATTCTACTACAAGTTAAAGCCTACCCTTGTCTGTTTAGTTCTATGTATGAGATTACCATTGATAGTATAATAGGTAGAAGCTAAGATCTTTTAATTAAGGCAACTGATATTTATTTCAATAGATGGAGTTATTCAATATGATTATATGTATACATGCGTAATACATGAGTGCATGTACGGAGAGGGTCGCTACAACAAATATAAAAACCTCCGGAAAAATTATAATGAAAATAAAGTCTGAGGAAACTTCAATCTCTCGACATTACAAATTCAAAATTCTGTCCCTCGCAATTAATCTTAAAGAAAATTCTAAGAAGCTAACTTACTTGTGTTATCGCGAGCCAAAATTAACCTAATTATGGGCTTAAGCCAATTACAGAAGCTCGCATTACTTATTCTGTAACGTCGTATCTGTAATTAAACGAAATTGTGGATAATATGGATCAAAGGGAATATTACAATACATTCTTTTTTTTCCTCTTACTTGCGTTGGAAATGGCCTATTTGGGACCACAGTATGCTTCATTGAAAGTAACACTTTATGAAAAGATATATGTTATAAAAAAAAATAAAAAAAATCATTGGTTTTATATTTTCGTCCTAGAGGGAAAATGAGTAATCAAACATCCTAACGAGCTTAACTTCGGTGAAACCCTGGGTCACAGCTAGCTTTATTTATAATTACTAAATGTCAATATTATTACAACGGCCTAATTACAGTGCTTGTAATGTTGCTAGTTAATAGTATTGTGATTGGTGCTAGGACGGCCACAATGGTCGCTGCTCTCCATAATAATGTTGCTATATCATTCAATTAATCTACCTGAATATACAAATATTATAAATTAGAACGTATTTTATAACGTCAATTATAAATCTATATTAATATTATGAACTGTATTATAAAAAGCTTAGGTTTTTATGTCTACGTAGTCATAAAATTGTGCTTTATTTTTTATCATTATTTATATAATCTCTTTCTGATCTCATCTGTCTCGAGGACTTCATACCAGGCTATAAATACAAATCTTTCAAAAAAGTGGTGAGGTTCTTATTAAAAAACGAAGCACGTATAAATGTATGGTATAAAATCATATTATATATAACTCGAAAATATTCAAAACAGCGCAGTATCTTGGGACAATAATAATCAAATGAACGAGCAACCACTGGAGAATCTTGTATCATTTATGATAGACTAATTAATTCGCGTCACTCACATTCTGCGGTCCCTTCAGTGATTGCCAGACAAAGCTACGCGTAATTATGGTTACTACTAACGTTCGTGTATTAATTTATTCCTACTAAACACTGTTTGATGCAGCTGTAATTGTATTTCGTATAAATACATTTCAATTTCTAAGTGCCATGTTTGATATTCTAATAGTTCTTTGACTTACTTTTACCTTTACGTTTTTGCTACAACTTAAATTAGGTTTTGGTAGTGTACTGTCACTTATAATAATTATATTTAGTTGTCAAACATTACGTACCTATCCGTCTTCACCTTTTTTGTCATATTGTTATTATATTAAATCTCTTTAATGATGGGAAAGAGATAAGATTTAATGAGTCGTTAGGGATAAGGCAGCTGTTTACGTCTTTTTTAAATTGTACATTCGGATAGTGAGTCAACTAACAATATCTGGAAGTAAAAAACACAGTCAATTATAACAATTATAATAATTAATGTATCACACGAAGCCATCACGCTATAAGTACTGTTAAATTTTCACTTACGTATGTAATTTGTAAAACAGTATAACACCATCCATATAGTATAGTACAATCCTTCATTTGCATAGCAAAGAGTACCGTATTCTCAGTAATTTCATTCACAACTAGCGCAGTTAAGCGTACAGTTTCATCAATAAAATTGTATGGATACGTTGTCACAATCCACATCGCCTGAATATTGACTCATATATTACACAGTGACAGCTGAAAATATCGACTGCGTTCGAATCGAAGCGTCAAGACTATTCATCATAGAACGTGTAAAAATCTATTTCATACAATATTCCAAGCTCGCGTCATACGCAGATTCACTGAATGATATTCAATCTGATATTTGAATAATCTTTCATATTGAATTTTTTGTGATATTGTTCTTCGTTTGCGTTGATGAAGGTTCTAGTGCAAATGACGCGGTATTTAAAAATGTTGTATAGCTCCACGTGCTTTTTAAAGTGTTTTTATACCATTATTTGGTGAATTTTATTATATCGTGTTGCTAGTTCTGATTTTATGATTACTTAAATATAAAATTAACATTTTTATTTGGTTGATATTTATATATTCTAGTTTTGCTTATTAATTTCCGGGAACAAAGCATTTATGTTTATTACGAGTATCGTGATATTCCCCAATTAAGTCGCGCTTAAATAAAGTTTAAAATAAGTGCCTATAATTCATCATAATTTATTTATTTGCAAAATTACTTATCCTTTCATCCTCATTAAAATGAATTCATATTATTTCACGTTTAAATCATTACCTTTTCTTTTAAAAGCGCTCAAAATTCTTTGTTCATGTCCTCAAATCTCTAAATCCATTCAGTTAAGGCCAGTATAGTCGGAAACAATGATACCTCGGCTTCGTTTTAAACAGTCTTTATTTATTGCAATGAAATCCCGTCCGGTCGTTTCATTTGTTATATAATATAAAAGATCGTCAAATAAATGGAGCTTGCGGATACGTGGTGTTTGACCAGTGTGCTTCACGTGGAATTGTTGCTGAAACTTAATGGTGTCAATTGAAACATTAGACTTTGTTTAAGATTTTTAAAGCTATAATTTCTTATTATTATACAAAAAATCAATCATAAATGTATTGTTATGACTAAAAGCTATATTATTATTTGATAAACACAAAATTTTATACTGTTTATTCTCGTGTAAATTTGGAGTTTTTTAGAGGCTAATCTTGAGTGCTAAGAGTGTTGAATAAATAATTAATGCAAAAATACTCACTAGACTACTTAAATATCTTCTATCCCGGTATTACTAATTTTGTTCAAAGCCGTTATGTTGTATGACACGACTTTAACAAATGTTGTAATATCAAAATTGGTTATTTAAAAGAAAATTAAAAAACTTATAACAAAGGAGCTTCCAAGAATCGCTGAAATTCATTTACAACACGAGAAAAATGTCAAGGACGAAATTATCATAATCAAATTAGAGAGTAGAAAGTGCTCGTCTAAAAACTCTTCGAAACCCGCAATTTTCCAATTACTTGAAAAATTCCGGGATCGACATCCCCCATTTTGAGAAATCCTCCGGGATTCGGGCCCGAAGAATGTTACCTATTAACGCTGAGCGTCTTAGAGTATCTATTGTGGAAATTTTCTTAATTTGTCGCTACGGCGCGGCGCTGATGTCAACTTCCACATAATGAACTTTTAATTTTGGAAATATTGTCGCAATGAAATGCTGAAAACGAAATTTACGAGCTGTTAATTTCGTTGACATTATTGAAGATAGATATATTATAGCATTGTGTTATAGAAGAGCTTCGAAATAAAAGTTGAAGTGTGCTGATGAGTAGTCCATTCAAATTAGTCCTTAAATTAGAAGTTAGGTAACAATAATTCCTATGGAGCTGAAAATCTAAAAATGTTCAGAACACTATTATAAATAAATTGTGAAAAGTCCCTATCAATATCCCCATTTGCCATTTCTGTGAAAGTGTTAATGCCACTTTTAAGCTCTGTGGAATTATTGTAACCTTCAATGTCTTGACTGGACTGGAGGTACCTAATTCATAAGATTTCTAAGTATGTAAACAAAACTGAATTTTTCATTTTCACGATCCAACCGACCGGCATAGCTAAGGCTAACCTTCATCGGAAACTTCTTTAATACAAAGTATAGAAAATTATTTGAGCTAGAAAATAAATATTTCACGGAAAATTCTAAGCAACCTCGTTAAATTTTCAAAGAATATCTTACAAAACGTCGCCGGTAGCGTTTTCAAAATATTGAAACAAAATTTCTCTAAATATTTTAAGACAGAATATGTTTATCATGTTAGGACGGTAAATTGTGAATTCAGTGTGATATAAGAAAGGAAATATGTAACGTGTATGAAACGTTTTTTTTATTTTCTCTATATATTTTCACTAGTAATTGTTTTTAATCCATACTAATATACTATATTTACCTCCTTCTTCCTACCTTCGTACACAGCTCGTTTAAAATTCGACAAACCCTAATCATTCTCAATAGACTTCTCTTTATATATGTAACAACATCGATTAAACACCACTTGATAGAATATTTCAACTTAACCGTTTACTAAAGTTCAAAACGTTCCGTTCATCAATCCAACACATTTGTATTGACAGTGCTTCGATAAACAACCTGCAGAAGATTGAAACATTTCAATAAACCACGAGTGAATCTATCTGTAAACTCCATCGGCTTATATCAATGCTCCATCCTCGTAAACTGAAGTCAATTCTAGTTTGTTTATGTTTAAAGTATTGTTCTAGACTGATCTAAAAGGACTTAGGTTATGCGAGTTGTGGCAATGCATTTTAAGCTTAAATACGGTGCTATTTAAGGTTTGCTGTTTGTAAATGTATTGATAGCACAGACGACGGCTTACTAATAATAATATTAACTCATGATTCTCAATGTCTCGTGTAACAGAGGCTATTTATAGATATGGTATAAATTATTTGGCAGTAATACCTAAAGTTACTAGGGGCTCATAAATCTTGCACAGTTTGCAGTGCGCCACCGTGTCCTTTTCCAAACGGAATGGCTAACGACAGAGTCTACCGCAAAACAGTGTTAACCTACTTTTTAAACGAGAAACTTGCCAAATACCAGAGATCATACGGTGTATTGCGATGCTAATGAGGCAGGGAAAACAAAATACGCAATTAAGGATATGGAACTAGTTTGCATACAACCCTTAATGCAGCGTTTGCCAAAGGAAGCTTTATGTTGGTTTTATTTTGGCGTCCTCTTTTTGATTAACGTACAAAATATTTATAAAGCAAGTTTTAAAGAGGCTACGTTTCAAACTTCAGGCTTGCACAAAAGTACGAGCTACTGTAAATGTTTTAATTTGCGTCAATAGTTTTAATAATAGTTGAAATAAAATAACGGTAATTGGAGATCTATTTCACTGTATTTTTAACAAGTTCCAAAAATTTTATTCTTGATTTTTCATAATGCATTAATTGAAACATTTAAATTAAATTCTTTTAAAAAACACCACCAACATGCTTTACATATTATTATTAATATAGCATAATAGATTAAGTTATTGATATACATAGTTAAAAGATTTCTGAAGTATGATAAACCTATATAAAACGACAATTATCGGTCTGTAAAAATACATTCAACACTGCAACTCTAACAGCATACAAATCGGCGGATTACAACATAATTTCACGATAAATCACAAAAGTTCGAGAACAACTTCATATCTGTAACAGTGTTTACAGGAAACATTCGTATCACAATGCCACAAATAACAAAGAAATGAATACAATATCTCAGAGTTCCGCGATATATTTTTGTCACATCGCATTCAAAACCGTCAAATTTCTTTCTTTCAATTTAGTGGCTTGAATATCTAACAAAGGGGAAGGAAGTGTTCTCTTTTCGGCCATTCTTCAGTAAACGTAGCAAATTAGACGACGTCAAATGACGCCCGATTTTTGTCAATTGTCATGTCCTTACTTTTGTCATTTGGGGGAATTAGACTCTTTTTAAATTTGTTTCGTTATTCAAACGAATTATATTGAAGGTAAACGAATATTGATTTTCGTAGTAATTTAACTTATCATCTCATTATTCTGCTTGGGTAATTTGGTAATTGCAAATTAAATTAAATATAGTCAATGAGTAAAAAACATGTTTGATAAATATAAACGAACTCTGTACCCTTATTTAAGAACCTTCCGTAAATCTTATATAATGGATATTATGTATTGTTATGATGTATAATAAAAATTGCTTTTCGAAATAATTCAACATTTTTCTTATCTTTAACACTATAGTAAATTTATTCCAAGAAAATTTTATATATTTAAACAAACCCGTATTTAAGAAACGTCCGTAAATCCTATATAATGGAAATGCATTGTTATTTTGTATCCATTTAGTGGACACAGGCTGGTTCTAAATTCAGCATGTATCGTCCACCCACTAGCGACATCTACTACTGAAATACACCGCCGCATTTCCTTGGCACTAAGCCGATACAAGGCTTTTTGCGTTCAAAATAGTTCATACTGTAGGAAGTATTTATAGCTGTACGTGGCTACTGTATATCACGTTCAATGTACACAAAACAGCAATGTAAAAATATTCTAACGGGTTTTTAAATAAATTCAATAGTATTGTTCATTTTGTAGGTGCGAGCGGTTTGACTAGCTGGTACTACCTAGTTGGTATACTATCGGTGGATTTCTGTCCGTATATTATTTACTTGTAAACTCGAAATAATTGAAGAAGGAAATGAAATTAATACAGCAATTAATAACGCAAATTGGTGAATAAAATGAGTTAGTGGAATACGTCAGTGTGTAAACTTATTCGTACAGATGGCAATAAAAAATAATGTTCTAAAAAAAGCAAGATTGTACTATAAAATAATGTTCCATGAAATAATTATCCTTCCATTAAATTAAACATCGTCAATAAATACAAGTTTGAAAGGAAATTGAAAAAGGTTTGGACTAATTGAAATCGTTTATAAAAAGTAAACATTCGAACTAATTAACGGGGTATAATAATGAGACTGTATTCTCTGAAAAAATCTATTCTATCTCTTCTTAATTTTTATATTGAAAATTTTATTGGACAATTCGTTGTTATAAAATAAAAAGGAAAAGATGGGTTTTAAGGAACCGATTCATGTTTAATGTTATGACATTCAGTTCTAATTATAATTAATTAATTAATTATTCGTTTTTTTTACACTTTTTACAGCGACCGCTATTCGTTGTTTGTGTAAGTAAGTCTTTTTAGTTGTCTGTTGTTATTATTAAATAATTTAAAGTAGAGTTAAGGTACTTTTTCTATAATTTTGTTAATATCTTCATAGCTAAAAAACTCTTTGAACAAGATGCATTATATCATCTATACACATTACACATGTATTTAAGTATCATAATTGCCTTATTGTTTAATGCTTAAGTCTAGAACTATTATCAAGATTTATAAGGGAAGTTAAGTTCGTAAGAATGCTAAAGTTAGCTAGTCCTTTTTTTTTTTTTTTTTTTTTAAGTGGGGAAATCCTCATAGGATACCCATGGTCCTCGGGGAAGGGCCACGGGTTATGTCGGACTTCTACCGACCAAAACCCCACTCTTCGTAATCGCTCTGCCGCAGTGAGTGGGGATCACGGGCACCTTCGCAGACTCTTCCGCGAACCCCACAGCGGTTCCCCATATCAGGGCCCTCTTTTGAAAACACACACAAAGACAAACACACAAAACACACACGTCACACGCTTTAATACGTCAGATGATGTTCCCCGTTACATCATCTGACGCTCATTATCAGGGCGGCAAGTCACGCAAAGCAGCCACGGCTCGTCGTTGCCTCCCAGCCTGCCTCCTGCGCCGTATTGGGTCCGCAAGAGGATCATTCTCGCGGACCCGCTCGGCCTCTTCTTTACGAGATATCACTATCTCGCAAAAGGCGACCACCGCGCGCCACGAACTGTCCCCGTCAACCATCGCACGAACAATAGTCGGTAGGGACAGATCTGGGCCCACCACATCCATCAGTGCCATACGAGGCTCGTCCCAAGCAGGGCACACAACAAGTGTGTGATCTGCTGTATCCTCTATGCAGTCACACCAATGGCAGGCCATTGTTGGCTCACGCCTTGCTATAAGACACAGATACCGTCCAAAACACCCGTGTCCGGACAGGATCTGTGTCAGGCGAAAGGTGATGACCCCATGCCGCCTCTCACACCACTCTCTAAGGACCGGCAAAATGGCATTCGCTGTCCTTTCACCCGCAGTAGAGTCCGCGAGCCGCAATTCCCACTCCTGATACAGTTGATCACGGGCCGCCCCCCTCCAGCGCTTCAATTCGTCATATGATGGCTCTTCTCCAGCTGATCTAGACGCAGCCTGACGATGGTACACATTCGCCAGCATCAACGCGTCTAGCTCCCATGGCGATGTTCCCGCTAAAGCACATGCAGCTTCAAATGACACAGTGCGGTAAGCTCTGACTACCCTTTGGGCAATCACCCGTTGTGGACGCCGCAGAAGGGGTCTACTACGGGCACTGAGGGTGTTTGCCCAAATAGGTGCCCCGTAGAGTGCCATCGAGCGAATAACGCCGGCGTATAAGCGACGACATGTTCCATCCGGTCCCCGTATGTTAGGCATAAGTCTACCCAATGCTCCCGCCGCCCCAACCAGGCGGGGGGCAAGACGACGAAAATGTTCTACGAACTTCCATCGTCCATCTAATATAATGCCTAAGTACCGCATTGCTGGACAAATTGGAATGGAAGTTCCACCTACCAGAATTGACGAAGCACCATCTCTCAACGCCCTTCGTGGCCCGTGAAAGCATATTGCTTGACTCTTTTCTAGGGCCACGTCAAGACCTAGCCGCTGAATCCGTCCAACAACGAGTGCAACGCCAGTGGTTGCCAGACTTGTCACCTCAGCCAAAGTATTACCGCTCGCGGTAACGAGTGTGTCGTCCGCGTAGCAAATAACTCTGACACCTGGTGGGGTAGTACCGCGCAGCACCCAATCATACCCAATGTTCCACAGGAGCGGGCCAAGCACCGACCCCTGTGGAACACCACGTGTCATAGCCTTCCGACTCCACCCATCTTGTGTGGGGTACTCCACCGACCTACCAGACAAGTAAGACTGCAGAACTCGCAAGATGCAGTCAGGAACGCGATGAAAGTAGAGAGCTTCTATCACACAAGCCCAGGGCAGTGAGTTAAATGCATTGGCAATGTCTAAAGACACTGCCAACATCACCCCACCACCCGAGACTGCATTCTCTGCAGCAGCTCTAACTTGTGATATTGCATCTATAGTAGACCTCTTTCGGCGGAAGCCAAACTGGTAGTTGCTCAAATTCGGACCAGCATTCTCAAGATGATCAATGAGGCGAGCAGCGAGAATACGTTCGAAAAGCTTGCATGCCTCATCAAGTAGTACGATTGGCCTGTACGCTGATGGTAACTCGGACGAACGTCCTTCCTTTTTAAGTAGCACCATTCTACCGTTTTTCCACCTACAAGGAAACTGACCCTGCTCAAGACACGCAGAGAAGAGCCTAGCCATCCTAGGCCCTAGGGCATCGAGAGCTAGTACCCACACCTTGCCGGGTATACCATCAAGACCGGGAGCAGTATTTTTCCCCCTCAATCGGTCAACCGCAGCCTCAAGCTCTTCTGTCGTCACTATCACATCATTTACAACGTTCAATGATCCAGACATTGGTGTCGATACCATAGGCGGTGGAGAATAACTCTCCTGGTTCGGAAACAACGCTGAGACAACACTTTCGACAAATAGGGGTTCCAGGGACTGAGACAGGGGTGGCGCCGATGGGCGAAGCCTTTGCCTTACCCGCTTATACGGACGACCCCAGGGATCTCGGTTCAATCCTTCAAGCATTTCCTCCCATGCTTGACTTTTAGCCCTGCCGATAGCTTGCTTTAAGGCTGTAACACATTCCCTATATACAACATAAAGCCGTTGTTCCTCGCCTTCATCACGTCTCCTGCGACGTCGACACCTGGTGTATTGCCGCCTCGCAGCCACACAAGATGCCCGAACTTGAGCGACCTCTTCAGACCACCAGTACACTTGACGTTTGCACTGGGGTGGCCGAGCCCTGCGCATTGCTACATCACATACACTCGTCATTGCATTAGTAAGCCATGATACTTCCTCTTCTACGTCTACTGCTCCTTGGGGTACCGGAAGCCATGACTGTACTATAGAAGCTTCAATAGCAAGGTCTTTATCAAGACTACCAAGCGCCCATCGAGGTGACTGTCTATGTGCGAGTGTCCTTGGAGGTATAACAGGTCTAGGAATGTTGAATCTAATGTACCGGTGGTCCGATAGTGTTTCAACATTGACTACTACATTCCAACCCCTAACCCGACTCGCCAGGGCGGGACTTGCAAACGTTAGGTCTACAATCGAACCACCTTGTTGTCGCACACAAGTGTTGGTTGACCCCGTATTTAGTAGAGACAGGCCAGAAGCGACAGCCCAGTCCTCCAGCACCCGTCCTCGTGCATTCGTTGCCGGTGAACCCCATGCCGTCGATTTCGCATTAAAGTCACCGGCAAGAAGCACAGGCTGAGGTCTAGCCAATTCAAGCAGCTCCCTGAGTGAGTCCAAGAACAGTTCATAATCAGCGAGGCTGCGATTGGGCGAAAAATACACACCAATCACAGTGAGGGCGCCATTACATACAGACGCCGACACACAGCCCCGCCGTCTACTTACTCGTTCAAGCCTTAAACCTCCCCGCGCTAACAACGCTACTAAGCCGTCTAAATCACCTGCCCAGTCATCTCGGTCCAACACAGTGTACGGTTCGGCAACCACCGCTAAGTCTATTGACCACTGTGCCATACTCTGAATCAAGAGATCTTGAGCTCTGGCACAGTGATTAATGTTTGCTTGTAAAAATTCACACGCCATTATGAGTCCATTCCAATTACTCCCTCAATGGATTGCGTTTCAACGGGTGCGACGCACGAGGAAAGGAGGGCACTAGACCCTTCACCAACCCGTTCACCTCTATTCAACTTTGGGGTCTTGCAAGCAAGACTGCCTAGTCGATGATCCGCTGGTCGCCTTGCCTCTGTACACAGAGCACAACGAGCGATGGCAGCCGTGCATTGCGCTGCCTTGTGACCAAGGTAACCACAACGATAACAGATGTCACTACGATCGGTTGTAGATGTACATTTAGCCCGCACATGCCCTACTTCTAAGCACCTAAAGCAACGAAGGGGTTTAGGATCACTGAGTCGCACCCTCGCCGATACCCAACCGACTAGGATTCGCCCAGCCTGCGCCAGTTTTTTAGCGGCTGCAACCGGGCACCTAACCCAGGCCAGCATCGTGCCCCTAGAACTCGTATGAAGACTAAGGCATTTGACGTGTTCCTCGGAGCACTCACCACTACGAGAAACGGCAGTTATTACCTCTTCTACTGTTGATGAGTCATCCAGATCGGTAATACGTATCTCAGCGCACTTCACCGGCCGAGAAACCTTTATAGACTCATCGTCGAACATTTCCCTAAGCTTAGTAGCTAGTACATCAGCTTGTTCAGAACTCGCATCACCTGAAACTTCCAGTATACGCGCACCCGTAACAGCACACTTAAATCGGACCCCATTAATACCGAATGCAGTAGGGTCGATCATATTCTTTGCTGATTTAAGAACACCAGCGTACGAGACTCCACGTTCTTCAGCACCCGGCTGTATGGTGAGTACTACAGCGGACGAAGTGGGAACACGAAGTCTACTCGTCCCATCCTTCACTGAAGGCTTGGACTTTTTCTTCTTCTTTTTCTTTTTCCCTTTTTCCTGAACAATAGTCCATCCCTCTTCAGGTTGTTGCTGCAAAGCCCCTGAGGACGTGCCTTCAGACACAACAGCCTTCAATTTCACCACTTTTTTATTTTTCTTCTGGGTCTCCTGGCTAGAACCAACCTTAGCCGTGAGTCCCAGCGCAGGTTTATCAGGCGCGACATTAGTAGTCGTGGACCCGACCGTTTTTGATTTCTTGTTCGCATTCTTTCCTGCGCCTAACGCTACTAGTGGAAGCTCGGAATATGTTTCCGCCCTTCTACGATCCCCCGCCAAAGGTGGCCGAAGAGGAAGTAATCTGCCAGTTACTTCCAACTCCTCAATCCTCGCATTAACCTTGTGCATTATAGACTTTTCTAAGTCCATATTGCTAGTCTGCTGCACCAACTGCCGAGCCTCCTGCGGATCTGAACCCAGCGAAGCCCTAAGTTCAGCAAACTCCCGGCGGAGGTTAGCAAGATCACTTCGTAGGCGATCGTTTGCTACCTGAAGTAGCTTCGTCTCCTCAGAAACAGAACGCCCTTCAAGCGAATCAACAGCCTCCTTAATGGCCTCTGCTGCAGTATTAAGCGCATTCTGGTACGCCCCTTTTAAATTGAGAGACTTTTGAGCAATTATACGTATAACATCAATGCCAACGTTTACCCTTCGACTGAGACTAGCAACTGGCTGTAGCTCCGTAACAGCTCCCATATTAGACCCAGCAGGTTTAGTAATGGGTAAAGTTTCAGCTCGAGATTCCAACTGCCGGATCAAACCAGCGACCTCTTGTTCACCTTCCGCTTCGTCCATCGCCTCGCGCATGGCTTTGGCCTTGGTGACACAGTCACTTGACTTAGCCTGACGACCCCTACCTCTTTTTGAGCGAGACTTTCCTCTCGGACTCTTTTGGATCGAGGCCAGAATGCCCACATCACCAGCCGTGTCAGATCCTGACTGACTAGCCGTTCCAGCATTGGAGGAGGGCCGTTTGCGTTTCTGCCACAAACGATCCTCCTCGTATTCACTTGTACCCAAAGAGACTAAACTCGACATGCTATCCCCATATATTGTTCCCTCTCGAGAAGATGCGGCACGAGTTTTTGGACCCCGGGCCGTTAACCCTCCGTCAGTGGTGACAGCGCGTGTTGTCGCGGCACGCCCTGCCACCACTGAATCAATGGGAGAATCGGGTGGCAACTCGTAATCACTCATGATAAATTGTAAACCTGCTTACCCGCTCACAAGATTCATTTTTCCACATTGAAGTAGACAAATGAACCAGCCAGCGAAATAACAGAACACTTATCACTTTTTTAAACCTTTTTCCTCCCAATACCAACAATAACAACTCGACCAATATGTACAAGAAAACAATAACAACTAATAAAAAATGTATGATATTATTCCACATTCGTTCAATTAAATTGAACGAATGTGGAATAAAACCCAAAACAATAAGACTAAACTATTTAGGATAATAAACAAAATACAATATAATTACAAAACCGAAAACAAAAAACTATTCCTAAAACAAAACGAAAATTATAAGAAACAAACAACCAATTTGCAACAACAATTAGATTTATAGAAAAACAATAATTGCAAAACAAAATCCTACTAACTAAACGAAATCGAAACGAAACGAAAATCAACGAAATACCTAAACAAAAGAAACGAGTTATTTGTTACGAATAATATTTACGAGCCACCGACCGCGTCGCAGCGACAAGCGATACGTCCACACGCAACGAATGCCGCTCGCGACTCCAAAGTTAGCTAGTCCTAATAATCGCCATAACCCATTGCAGTAACCATCTGGTGAAGGCGTAACCGGATCCGAAATCTGACAAAATTAATTATACAATGTTACATTAGCAAGACTTCAATTAAATTAATGATCTTGACGACGGCATCGTAATCTCGAACTAATAGGCGCTAATGAAGACTGGGGGAAGAAAAAACAACAATTGATTACCTCGTAGGTAATTAGAGCACCTGTTGTTTCTTTGATTATGTGAATATAGTCATGTTTGTACTTCATAATAAACTGTTTTAAATTACTAAGACTAAGACGTGCAATCTTATTTACCAGTGGTTTGGTTTATTTATTTATGTCTTATTTCTTTAATATGTGGCATGAAAATTGATAGACAGATGACATACCTTTTAAAATGTTCTCACTAGTAAGTAAATTTAAATCGTAACACTCTATTTAATTTATAAAGTAGATTTTAATAAGAGTATTTTGGCAGTCAGTATAGACGATAGAATTTTGGCCCTTTAAATTAAAAGATAAATTGAAAATAATCCGTCTATTTACGTATTACTGGCACGATATCATTATCTTTCCCTAAACCATTGTTTGAAACCATAAACTTTTCACATTTGATTCTAATGAGTTTAATCTGCAAATTTAGCACATACCATTATGTAGTTCCGGCAGAATGAGGCAGAGAGAGGCAGTTTCATAAATATAAAATAATAAAATGCTCCTACCACGGTCGTGTTTCGCAATGCGACAATCCGCTTACACGCTGACGCGGCACATGTTGTTTGACTTACACTACACTATATGAACGTTTTGCAGATTGTGCTTTTTATTTTTCTGCTTAATTTTGTTTTGTTTTGGTTGGTTATACTTATACTAAGTTCTTGAGCTTGATAGCTATGGTTTTTACTAAAGTCAAAAGTATCTTTATTCAATTAGGCTACATTAAGTAACATTTTAAAATCCTCATGGTATTACAAAACATTTACAACCGGTTCGGAAGGCAGTTTTCTACAGAGCGGAACTGGCAAGAAACTCTGAGAGTCTTTAGATCGTTCACGTAAAAATTGTTAAATGGATAGATAGATACGTTCTTATATAGCGGCTTAAAATAAATATTCTATAGGACATTAAAATTGATCGTAATATAGTATGTATGTCATGTAATGTAGTCTTTATGTTTTTCTAAAATAATTAAATTTATCAGAGTGATTCACATAAAAAGGTGTGCTTAGCTTGGAACAAGATGGCACTGTCCTACAATTTGTATAAATTCAGAATTTAGGTTTGTAAATTTATTTTTACTATAATTACTGTTAAGATATTAAAAGTTCAAAAAAAGTTTGTTATGCGTGGTTATTTATTTTAAGTTTTGTGTGTGAGCCTACGCTTAGGTGAAAATATTGTAGTTAAGTTAACTCTCTTTTTGTATAGCAATTTTTTTTAATATTTTCAGGACATTTAAATACACAGCGCCATCTAGTTCCAAGCTAAGCAGAAGCTGTTATGGCAACTAGATAACGGAATAAATTACATATACATACTTTTCTTTAGTAAATGCATACATACATACAATACATACTTTTTTTTCTAGTCCAGATTAGTCTATTATTTAAAATTCATGGACTAATTTTGAATTATTATTTACCGTCATTACCAAAATTCATATTTTAAAAATCTACTATTCCATTGAAAAGTTACCAGGCAACCACACGTATGAAAGAGGTGCAGTTTCGCCGTAAAGAAACGCGATGTGCTCATTAGTGGAGATAGACGCAGTATTGGTGTCACGAGGGATGCGTGCCACTCACATTCGAAATCAGGAATAAAGGGCAAAGGTTCACGAAGGTCGGAAATACAACTACAACGTACCTTTTTTTAATTAGTATACGTCATCGTCATCAGCTTTAAGCTGAGACTTTAACTAAATTTTATTATTTATAATCTTACTAATTTTTAATGTAAAAAATACTCAATGAATTTGGCTGATACTTGGCATGTGGGTAGGTAAGATCCTGGATAAACACATAGGATACTATTACATAGTAGAAATAACGCGAGTAAAACTGTGTGGCACTGTTAGGAGATAATAAAGCTTTCCCTAAAATTTGGATTGTTACAAGAATCTCTTCATAAACTAAATTTAATTAACACTTCAAAGGTGTAATTAATTATGTCGCTTTGCAAGCAATCACTCTGTCTCAAAATTCTGACAATGTTTCTCTTTAGCAGTTAGATGCTAGAAATAAAACTGTGTACACATCGTCTCCTAATTATTTAGCAATGTAAACAGCACAATTCGGTTAGTACGGTGCGCAAACACGTTGAAAATAATATGCAAATGTAGGAAGTTAGGGATGGTTAGCGAAAATGAATTACACGGTCGGGCCGCCGCTTTAAATTGTGCAGATTTGCAGACTAACATGTGGATTAAATACCCTTGATTTTAAGGATCCGAGGGCCACATAAAGAATGCCCGGTTTGTGGGGACAAAGCACCTACTTTTTTACTATATTTTTATTTCTTTATTTCGATACAGAATTATGTTTTTAGCTGACAATGAATATCTGCAATAAATTTTCATACGTAATATTATAACATTAAAAGCTATTTAAATAAAAAAAGCTAACCTAGAAAAGATACGTTTTGAAGTCGAAATTAAGCTTAAAATCATTGAAATTCTCTGAAAATAGAAACCTTCATTTGAAAATGATGTAAATGTTATTCCTTCCAACTCCATATTTGCTTTAATTTGCAGGGAGTTCTGTTTCCCAATATTACATAGATGAGTGCTTTTACAATTTTCGTACGAGGTGCTTCTTGTTATCGTTACAATAATTTATAGTCAACTACGACTACAAAAGGATCTATATTAACACATTCAAAAGTACAAGTACGTCTGTCACTAAAATAATTTATTGGTTAAATTAGCTATATTTGGAAATAATAATAATGTGTTTCTTATCCTTCTGACACAATACAAATTTAAAGAATGCTATAAGGTTAAGATAATTTTGAATGAGTAATATTATTTTTGTAGACAGCTATACCTGTACGAAATACATTAGGTAAGTACTTAGTTTCCAAGAGCATAGTTCAACGGTTGAGATAACGTCAATGACGCCATATTTACGACTGGATGTTTTCGTAATCATGTCATTTTAGTAGGAATACTAATAATTTTACGAGCCTTTTGGGATACTTGGGGACTTATGAAGCAGTAAAATTGTGATCATATACACGAAATGCCTTGTGGAAAGAATAATGTGGATACGAAATTCAATAATTTAATATGTTACGAAAACAATAATGGAAAACACTTATAGCTTTCTAAACAAAAGTGTAGATAGAACATCTATATAAATTTTGTTTGATGCCATGCAAAACTTATCCTAAGTAAATTTATTATTAACAAACGTTACGCTGAGAACAAACTTACGCTAATTTAAATGGAAAATTTTACATTAAAAATAAATATATTTTCATGTGAATCAAGTGCTTTTTTATAACATAACATTAGTCAATATACCAACAAATGTACTTGTTTCAGCTACTCATCATGTTTGTCTTGGAAGGTACAAATATCGATTGTAAGGCTTGATGGCTCAATTCTCGAGTCGCCCTATCGAAAGGTGACTGCCCCTTCAATGTCATTAGGCATTCATATATTCACCCCGCTCAAAAATAGTTTCTCGTGCCGCGACGATAAGGCTTTGTCATATAGTCCTGTCGAATATATAATGTGATATTTGGTCGTCTTTGGGATATCTCATTTATGTATGTTATGAAAATTTTAGTTTTGATAATATTTTTCTAGCTTGGAGGGGTAGGGATTCTATATGGTTTGAATGGTCTCAAAAAGAAAAATTTCCCGCTTTTTTACTCAAAGTTATTAACGTTTTAAAAAAATGTTAAACAAAATTCCTTCGTTAAAAATCCTATTCACAACATTATGCAAATCGATTTTTGTAAAAACAACCCTTCTGTAAAGCGTGAAGCTAACATATCGGCCGGTGATACACAATTTTGCATTTCAAACGTTTTTTAACTAGAATCTAGATTAAAAATAGTGAGGGATATTCAACATTTTGCAGGTATACGTTGATTTGCATATTTTCATGTTAATAACCGGCGCGGTACGAACGGACATAACATAAATATTAATGCTTTTATTATATTGCCCCTACGGGTCGCGTATGCAAATTTTGGAATAAGTATAGGTCATTTTAATAAGATGAGATGGAATATTCAAATTTGATTCTTATGTAAAGGAAGCTATTTGATATTTTTGCTTGCAATTTTATAACATGGATAACATTATCGACCTTAAATTTGTTAATAAAAAGAAGCAATATGTGTTTATGGATTTTCAAAAAGATTTGTATCTCAATATAAATTACTTGAATATTATACTTATGGATAAGTAAGCTAGCTTTAAAAGAACAGAAATCGAGTCAAATTAAAAAACGTCGTAATTAAATAACGATAGTTTACTTTCATAAAAAACTTAATTAAAGTTGATTTAAAAGTGCAGATCTCGAGCACAATACGGTGGAGTAAGAAACGATTAAGTTAAGCATCTTTGTCCCTTTTTTAATATTCTTAAGTGGACGTGGGCAATTTTACAAAGAGCCAAAAGGAAAATCCTCAGTAATTTGTGGCTCCCATTCAAATATAAATGAAATGAAAATTTAAGCATAAGACAAAGAGAAATGAATTTCGCGAAATATTTAGCTGATCAATTTCATTTATTTAAGTTCATTGGACTATAAAGCATTCTTCGATAGGAATGTTATAACCTTCGATGATTGGTTAATAGCTCAAGTGTTTCTATGAATTACATTTGTCAAATATATGTCTGAAATATAATTATAATTATAATTATAAGACTTCAGACAACCCAGATTTTCACAGGTTAAAAATTAAAATGCTTTATTCTGATTCTGATTTTATGAATAATATAAATTTGTCTTAGGAACTTTACAAAGTTAAAACTTTACATATTTAAAAAACCTCTCTATGAAACCAATACATTAAACACACAAAATCATTCCCATTTTACGCGTCGTTCTAAAATGAGTTAAAAAATCATACTTATAACAACATTTTGTCAGAAAGAGAAATACATTATACAAATTATCATATCTTTAGCTCGAAGACAAACTCACGAAACTATAAATGTCCAAACGTTAACTTCAAATACTCAAAAGAATGGATCAGCTAATTATTTAATTGTCACTTTCACTTATCTATGTATTGTAATATGTTGTAGCATATGGCTATAAAGCGCTGGATAGCATGGATTAGTGATAGATATAGTTTTGTTCAGAGTAGCGAGTTTCCATTTAGGGGATTCATTTTCAATTTAGTAATAAATCCAGGCTTATATACTGTTTGTACTTTTGATCAATAATTCTTTGTAACTGTTGTCCTATAACATTAAAATAATAGTTTTTTGGACATTTTTGTACTTAACTTGGAGAGCTTTACTAGGTATCGCAATAATTGCGCTAATAAATATATTATATAAGGTACAAAGAACTAGCGGAAGAGTCCACGAGGGTACCTGTGACCCTAACCCTCTTCGGTAAGACAGCCATTAGAAGTCCGACATAACCCTTGGTCCCCGAGGACAATGATACGTCATATCATGATTTCCTTACTGTAAAAAATGGAAGATATACTTTTATATATTTTAACTATGAGCCCACGTTTTGCTTTATCTTTTTTTATGTATTCTATAAAAATACCAAATCAACTTTTGAAACCGCGGATAAAATCTTTCGTCTATTTTATTAATATCAGAATTCAATTTAGCTCGGTTAGCAAAAAACCACATATTTGATTGAACTAAGCCACTTTTAACATTTATTTGTGGGTCAGTGGTCGTAGCTATTGCTCGACGATTTTAGTTATAAAATAATACTGAGGCGTAACGATATAGGTGTTGGCAATTATGAAAAAAAATTGTATGTCCCGGCCCTATGTAAAATAACTTATTAATAAGATTAAGGGTTAAGTGGTTTT
>JADANM010007051.1:6117400-6203761 GCA_026213755.1 Eurema hecabe | reverse complement strand
CAAAAGTTTCGTCACCTTCCGATTCGTGAATCGATTAAGCTCGCTCTCGAGCGTTTTACCAATGATCGTAGTTTTAATCGAGTTTATAATTCGATTACGCGATCGCAAATAGTTCTCTTATGTGTCACTTGCGGGAAAACGCGCGGGATTGTTTCAAACTTTAATGTAACTCATATGTAACGAATTTTATATGTATGTTGAATAACTTATTACATAGTTCGATTCTCGAATTAAAATTTATGTTTTTTATTAAAATATAAAGCTGACATACCTAATAATTTGTACGTTATATAAAGGTATTATGTTCCGTTTCATAGTGAACGATTAATACGTAAGTAATATAAGGTTAAAAGAAATTTTGATTTAAAAATAATTTGAAACCTAAGAAACCTTTACTACTCACTACTGACTTACTAAAACGGTTTTATATAAACTTATACTTTGAATTTGTTTAAATCGATCGGTTTAACTTAAAATATAGCCACGCCGTAAATCTTTAATAACAAAACCCATGTCTATCGAAGATAATAGTATCGTAAACCTATACAACGATAACTCAATTAATTTACGCACAAGCAATTTATAGACAAACAATCTCAAAGTTATTACCCAACGTTATCAATAACGTTATCAAAACCGTTATGTTACTAGTTATCTCGGATAACATTTATCATCCGGCACAACGGACGATTATTAACGGTATATTAGGTAGAAATTAAACTGCCATCAAATAGTGAACACTCCCTGAAAGTTAACAGTTTAGCTGATAATTATAATTTATGAACGCAACCGTTGTTTACGGCTGTTATTTGATGATTACTTAATTACATTGTTAGTATTGTTTAATCAAAAGGATTATTTTCTATAGCTCTATTATACGTTGATGAAGGGTAAGAGAATAAAGGATAAGATATTTTGTTAGCTGTCAGCGTTATATTTGATGTATACCTATAGTTACAGACTGAATGATGGAATATTCTCTGATATCATATTGAATTTGTTGGATTTTACAAGAATGATGACCTTTATGTTCAAGTAATAGGTATATAAATTTGTTTAATAATAAGCTTGGTGTTTTCTGATATTCCACTTGTAGTACTACAAATATCTTATTATCTTATTTTTATGATACTTAATTATATCTGAGGCTTTCTATTGGTAAAAAAATTAAAAACATTCCCTTAAAGAATTTCGACACTAGTTTCAAAACATCGGAATCTCATTTACAGTCACTAATTAATGTATAGTTTAAGTATAGAAAACGCGAGAGAGAACTCAATGACACTATATTTTTTCAACAATAATATGGGAAGTATTGCTTACAATTTAATATAGTGAAGCTATGAGCAGGTGCTTCTTAGCGAAGATCGATCATTTCTGACACTGCCTCAGACTTATTTCCTATGAGATTGCCATTCTCAAATTGATATAGAAGTTATTCATGCCTTCACAGCTGCAAACATTGTATAAACTTTTGTTTTATTTAAGAAAATGTACCCGTAATGTTTCTTCAATCGAATTGTTCTCTCTAACTTCGACATAATATCTTTCTCTTTGTATTTAGTTCTATAAGAAAGTAACAAACATTTTACCAAAATATTTTACTTATAATACCAATATTACGAAACTTAATTTAATTTATATATTATGGCAACATTTTAGTTAAGTGTAATATAAGGTACGTTATATTTTCTAATATGGAAATGACATTTATTTGTTGATGACAGCTAATTAGTACGTTGACCACAATGTAAAGCAAATAGTTATTAGATTTTGCAGTTTCATTTGAATATAATTTTATACCACCAACCAAGGCAACCAAGCGGGAGGGTTGCCTGATGGTAAGAGACTACCTCTTCCATGATGAGCAATCACAATTGTTTCAAAACTATTGATACTATAAAATCAATAATACAAAAAATATAATTGAGCTTATAAAATCTATTCATATGTATTCTATGATTTATTGAATCTTTTTTAAGTTTTCTTTAAGACATTTTCTATATTGAATAGATTTTGAATCTTATTGTTTTACGAGATTCGAGAATCGGCAGACGTAAGATAACAAAGGAAAGAAATTCGGAGTCGTGTAACAAAGCACAAAGGTGACATATTGAAACAATACGCAGACACACAAAAACACGTACTGACATGTTTGAAGACACACATACACACACAATTACACGCCTGATCACACACACGCTAACAGTGACATGTCACGCATACAATAACACGATAGAACACATAAGCCTGTACGGGATGGAGTCACGTGGTTGACACGCTAAATATCCGCTCCGTGTCACGCCCGCGTGACATGACCCCTTTGAATTGGAATTTGGAAATTGGTATTTCAATTGGTTTGCGCTGGTAACATTGGATCGCTCGCGTCGTGTTACGGGATCAAAGATGCTGAATGTTCTAGTGGTATTTATCCAGAGGTATGTGCCTTGTTTGTTTTAAATCAAAAAGTGTCACGTAACACATTTTATTGCCCACGATAAGAATATTAAATCGAATTATAGATATACTCAAGTTACTAAACGCGCTTAATTTATATATAACTGATAGTCGACTGCTTACTAGAGTCGATTAGATATGTGACGTCATTCTAAATTCAATATGGCGGACGATCCAAGATTGCGGAACAGTAATTTTTATTGCATTTCTACAATATGGGTATAAAATGAAAGAGTTTGTTGAGAGTGACTTGAAAAGTAATATGATGTCACTCTAAATAAAATAAAAGCTTTCTTAAAAAGGTTTTTTGTTTAACTTATTTCAGTTAAGTGTTCATAGAAAATGCATAGTAAATATTAATTGTACCTGTGTTTTTAAAAGTAACATTAAAAATAAAAAAATTCAGCAACTAACGAAATGGCTAGTTTTTACACTTTTACCCCTGCTACGACTACGTGATAAAAATGTCTGTAAATTCATATGTCAAAAGCATAACTTACATATTTATGGCAACACTCCGGTTTTTTTTTCTAAGAATTCAATTTGCGTTCTCTCACTATGCAACTAGGATGACGTGTGTTGGTATGAATTTAAATTTCGACTTTGCAAATAAAGAAAGAAAGAAATGTTTATGCATAAAGTTTATGAAATTGAATCTAAACTTGATAAGAATATTTAAAAAACTATCCTTTTTAAAAATTAATTCAATATTTTATACAATTAAGTGTTATGCTCATAATTCGCTGTTTATCATCAGCAAATGATCATTTGAAAGTCCATCACATCTGTGATAATTGAAATTAGTTGAAGTTGCGATGATTGTTACCGTTAAATTAAAACAAACTAATTACGGCGGCACGTAATTTAAATTAACAAAATGGAAAGGACACAGTCCTCTTTGAATAGCGTTTAAAATGTAAATTTTTCCTCCTGTCTGTTTTCATCCAATAAAAATAAATGGGGCTCACAACAAAGTTTGTCGGGTCCAACGTGTTGGTGGCAACAATTTTGTTTGTTGTTTGAACGCTGGAAAGATCTTATAATTATTTAATTAGGTTATTAAAGTGGAATATACTATGTAGGGTCGATCGTGGTTCTTCTCTGATTGGTAAAATAGTATCAAAGGAAAAACAACGGGTAGGAATCATTATTTTTTCAACATAAACCAAATAATAATTTAGATGGGCGCTTGTTGCAGTGTTAAATAAATTCCTTTCAGCGTTAAGAATTATGGATTCGATGCCCATTTTTTATCTTTAGTATATATAAAAAAATTAATCCGTTCTTTTATTTTCTTAATACAAAGTCTGCTTTGTCTGAGACTAGATGGTGCAATGTTATTGTTATTATTATGTATTACTATCTCTAGAAATGTAATAAAAAGAAAGGTATATTTTTTGTATGGAACGAACATTGAAACTATTAGATCGATTTTAAAATTCTTTCACAGTTATGATGTTACATTATCAACGATTGTAATAGGCTAACATTAAATACTTAGTTAAAGGAATAATATTTTTGTATCGTAATTATTTAATAATAAAAAATGAGGCACTGTTTCCTAGTGTTTATTTTTTATTTCAAGGCAAATTTTATGTTTGATAGCTAAGGGCATATGCCCTTAGCTACCCAGCAGAGCTGCAAAATCCAACAGATCCGGAAATGAACTGATTGACCAACTGAAAGCGTGTTGACTATAAGTTGGATGTATTAGAATTTCAAATGAGTTAACCACTTGTTGTTCAGAGTCGGTTAAACTACAGAACTTTTGCGTCACTTAACGCTGACGTGAACGCCGAGTTTGCCTTAATTTCCGCTCATTACTGAAAAAGTTGATAATGTTATTGTTTGAGTTTATGATATTATAGCTATTTGGAATTACAGCGTAGGGAAATGGGAGCCGGGAAATTGTTCAGTGTAATTTACAGTTAGTATGAGAGTATCAATGTAATTATGGTTATAAAGCGTACTTTTACTGGTCCTATGGGATTGGGCCTCTCTCGCACCAGGGTGGTACGATCCTACAAAAAACAGGCGTCAAGTAGTTAATGATAGCACATTACAGATTTCATTGCGTGTCATCAATCCCCTGTTTCATTTTATATCAATCCCTTTCTCCATTTTAATTTTTTGTCTACGTGTGAAAATGGTCTTTAGCTAGCTGACGAATCCCCTTATTAAAAAAAAAACATCGATTTCACGTTATTATAGAGGTAGCACAACACATCGCTTATTAGGGTTTTATTATAACAGGATAAATGTTAATTCTTATAAAATTGAAATACTATACTATAATAGAGTATTTAATTTTTTCATTATCTTATAAAGTTTAATTAAATGTATTACGTATCGCTCAAGTGATATAAACAAAGAAAAATCACTTGAAATAAAACATCTTCGCAAGAAATTCCGTTTACAAAATTTAATTTCTTTTCGCGTCCCAAATAAAATGCGTACAAAGAAAAAAACTCAGCGCTTAAGAAAATATAAAAGTCTCAAGAATTGGAACACAGGAATTAATAAATAAAATGTTGAAATGTGTCTTTGAATGAATGACCTCGATGTTTTAAGACTAATAGCGCACGTTTAGCCGAGCTACCTATGAGTCCTTGGTATATGACTTTTTGAAACGAATATATAAGCATTTTGCCTTTTCAACAAAACTTATTATATTCAAATTAAGTTGGAATCGTCGCACCACCGCTTATTGAGGCATATTGAGATTATTCAAACAAGTAACTGAAAATGATTTGCATAGAATTTTTATATTAAAAAAAAAATTCAAAATTAAATTTTTCATGATCAAGGGCACTAGTTATGTAGCTTCTGTTTAACAAATAAACAAAGTTAATAGCTTTCATGTGTAATTAAATAAAATAAATATATTATAATCAAAACTTAAGGTGATTTTTGAGAGTTTATTCCTTCTTTAGGTACATACTGCTAACGAAAAGACGTTGATTTATTATATATTTGAAATGCTCAACTAATAAACTACCATTTTGTGCGGAGCCCAAAACGCCGTTCGTCAAGTTCACGCAAACTTCTTCAAATGTCTCGGCCTAAAAAGTTTTTCAATTAAGAGCATGCCGAGACGAACAACGGAATTCTGTAAATTCCATGTTTTTCGTTTAATCTGAACCAACTGTGACCTCATTCTGTAATTCTTTATATTTATTTCGCTCACAATATATTGAGTTACATTCTTTAAATTCGATCTGATGCAAGCTGATTTCATTTTTTTTAAACCATTAATCTATACTAATATTATAAAGAGGAAAACTTTGTTTGTTTGTTTGTTTGTTTGTTTGGTTGTAATGAATAGGCTCAAAAAACTACTGGACCGATTTCAAAAATTCTTTCACTATTCGAAAGCTACATTATCCACGAGTAACATAGACTAAATTTTATTTTGGAAATAAATAGGGTTCCGTAATATATTTGGGTTTTTCGGACACAAGGTGTAAAAAATCAACCAGAAAAGTTACTTATTTTGCGTACGCTGCCTAAACTATAAAAGATAGAACTATGAAATGTTCTAATTAGTTGTAGATCTTATAGATATCTAACTAAACTCCGCGACACACTATACCTATCTATGTCGAGTGAGGCACAACAACCAGTTTTTAAATCAAAAATCTTGAATTTTTTTGGACTACTTTTAAACGCATTTATTTTACTCATTCTATTAATCCTTATCAAAATAATTTATTTCATCATTAAGTACAGTTAATGTAGATGATATTTGGTCTCTGAATGATTAAAATTGGATGTTCAGTTTCGAAGTTATAGCGAAATTAAAATATCACGATTTCTGCTGCACGGCCCGTTGCGAAGTGAGCGTCACCAAGGCGGGGGTGCGCGTGCGGGAGGGGAGTTTAGATCTATGAGTAATATACTATATGCGTAAGCTCTGATATCGCGTAATATAAAAGTGTTCCTATTATGTAACCGTTGTAATACTCTAAAATACCCGTGCTGAGCCGGGGCGGGCTGCTAGTATATATATATATAACTAACTAATTATTAAAGAAATTCAAATTTATATCTAGAAATGAATATTTAATTCTACCTCTATTGAGCTCTACAAATCACTTGACAAAACGTAGAAAACTAATTTCAACTAACATTTAGAATACACTGAGTGAATAAACTAAACTCGAAGCCCATTTTTCGCGAAACCCTCTGAAGTACCACACGTGGCGCGACATTCAATTTTCACACTCAATAGGAAAGTAAATGAAACAGCCATTGTAGAAAGTCGCATTTCTCTTGATTTCCATACTGTTGAATGTCGCAATTCACGCCTGACGAATATAATGCTAAAGAACACGCCGTGTTTTCATACGTACTATTTAAATAGAATTTGCTGGATTTGAATGTGAGACTTCGGCGTTCTTTTATATAGCTGACGCAATTAGTACAAATATCTATAGAATCTATACTAATATATAAAGCTAAAGAGTTTGTTTGAACGCGCTAATCTCAGGATCTACTGGTTCGAATTGAAAAATTATTTTTTTATTGAATTGACCATTTATCGAGGAAGGCTTTAGGTTACATCACATCACGCTGCGACTAATAGGAGCGAAGATTTAATGGAAAATATGGAAAAAACGGGGAAAATTATTCGGCTTTGAGGGCTTCCTTTGCGTGCGCTGCGAAAACGGTTCAAGATACAAAAATAATATGTATGAAATAATTATTCCTCTTTAAATGATCTAAAAAAAAGTCCGCGACAGTATATATCTATCTTCTAAGATTGACTCACTATAACATAATAATGGAAATAGATCCGACGGGGACGAAGTCGCGCGCAACAGCTAGTTATTTATAAGTACACTCCTCTTAGAACATACAATACATTGTATTCTCCCTTCTCATTTTCGAATATTCCTAACTACAAGGTAGCCACGCAATGGATCTTGATAATTATGATATGGTAGAAATTTTCAAACCTATATACAATACAACTTATTACTCAGATTCGTAATTTATATTTAATTGAACGATCATTCCGAGTTACATCTGAAAAACGAAACACGTAAACCGTATTTGTTATGCATATTAAATCGAAATAATCCCCTGTAGTTCAACATCTTTTGTCATTTAATCAGTGTTTATCCGAAATTCATTATTTATGCAGGAAACTTTACATTTCGAGTCAATCATAAATTAAACAATTACATTAAAATGATTGCTCCATTCATTGTGAATCATTGCTGTAATACCATTACGTTCAGACATAATTTAATACTTGCGATTCATAGTGTCAATGTTTTTTATATATATTATTATTTAATATGCTTTGGTGAGAAATATATTTAACAGGGTCTATATAATTTTGAATAACCTGAATAGCATAACACAATCTGACAAATATCATAATATTGTGTACCTATTTTGTAAATGCTAACTAGTATTTTTGGTTAGGATTTACGAGATAGGATCGTTTTTGGCATTTGTTTCATTTTCTTCATTCATCTTTAAATAAATAAGTTAAACGTGAATCGTCAAAAGGACCACGTTATCTGTATAGACCTATTTTTTTAGCTTGAAACGAGGATTTCATGACGGTAAGCAACCAACACCGGCTATGGACCATCATAAAGCTCACGTTTCTGGCCTTAAAAAGTGGGTAAAATACCAGGTATATTAACAGCTCCCTTTGGAAGGACAAATAGGCCTACGGCGCCTTATTCAATGAAACGCAATGACATATTTTACTACACAATAATTTATAGTTCTCCAATAGTTTCCTACTTTATATAAAAGACGTAATTCAACTCAAGTGTTTTATGACTATAAAATTTCAGTTCGTATCCAATTTCGTTAAGCGATCAGCACGATAAAAAATGTAGGTATGAAACGTATTCACTTTGAAACAGTGTTGATTGGATGCACCCGTAAAGAGCTAGAAATGATAAAAATTTCAAATCGATACGAACATACAAAATGAATGATGCTTTTTAAGTTATTAACGTCGATGATTAAAAATGCCTCTGTATTTGTCGTTGGGATATTGGGTGAAACGCTTTTAAAAAACGCTATTTTGATATTAACTTGTAATATTGTTGCCGTGAGTTTGGAAATTCTTTATACATACATATATTGTTTAAAATTTAACTACTATGGATTATAATTGTTTCGTGGTATGGCAGTAAGGTATATATTTCGATGCGTAGTTTGTTTTAATAATAAAGATAGTACTTTCAGTTTTGTCTTATACAGGCGATATAATAATGAACACAGAACCCAAGCACAATTGTAAATATCTCCAACACGAAAACTCAACAAACTGTTAAACGAATAACACAGCTACTTGATGTAAAACATTTAATAACATATTAAAGACAAAAATATGCAACTATTAAAGGAAAACGTCGCTAGGCTGACTGCAAAAAAAACAAGTTAAAAATCGTTTCTATTTCTTTAAAGTGGAATTCGAAAATTTCAGTTAAATTCAATTTTATTTAAGCGATTTTTTTTCATTTTAATTTAAATGTAATTAAGGCTTGTTTATTGGAACTATCGATAAACTGTACGACCAATTGGCTATAATTAAATTGACTACAACAAATCTAGTATCTGAGCGTGGCGTGATTTAAATGCTGGATTCACCGCAGACAAACTCGGTCTATCGCCTGATTTATTCGAAACATTATTCAATACAGCCAATCAGATACACAACCGCAAGATCTAGCTCTCAATATTGTCTAATCTAGGCAATCAGATTGTATTCAAAATTAACCAAAGCTGATTTAAAATTACAAAATATCTCAGCATTACAAGATTCCACATATAAGTGACTTGGTGTGGCTAAAACATAATTTGTTCGTAATTTACAAGAACGAACTCAAATCAACTAATGTAATTAAAACTATGACGTATTGAGCGTGAAACATTTATAGACAGAGTTAGGTATACGAGTAGAATAATTAACTTAAAAAAAATAAAACCGACTTCATGATAATAGCTATTCAACAAAAAATAATCGTTCAAATTGGTTCATAATCGGCGGAGATATTGCGTATAAAAAAGTTCATCCCCAATTTTCCACCCTTGGGGGTTGTTTTATTTATTATTAAATTTAAATGGGACCACCTTTGAGGTATTACCTATACGCCGAGAAAAGATTTGTTCAAATCGGTTCATAATTGGCGGAGTTATCGCGTAACAAACATAGAAAAAAAACATACGGGTCGAATTGAGAATCTCTTTGAAGGTTGAAAAAGACCTTTATAATATCATATTTGATATATAAAACTTTCCAGAATCTACTTTAATGGTTAATATTATAGGTGAGATTGTAATAGCGAGATAAAGTCAATATTGAGCGTCGTCTAACGTTAACAAATATACAATGCCCAGTAAGCATGTAACATGATAAATTCTAAATTAACCCATAAATTACTCCGTGTAAACTAGGGAAAGGTTTTGGCAAAATTAATTTCGTTGAGACCGCGCGTTGTGGAAGGTAGCGCAATTGCCTAATTATTTGAAGTTTTGTTTATAAACGTAAATTCGAAGGGGTCTGTTATAGGGGTCCTAAGCTTGTGCTAGAGACCTTGTCTTTATACGCTTTTTAATCTGTGATATTTTCAATTTATGCTGTGCTCCTCTTCCACCCACAATAGCAAAGTTAAAATCCTTGCGTATTCATTAAAAATTAGGATAAAGAAAATAACTATATGGAATAATAAAATTCTTACAGAGTAGAAACATTCTTAGAGGTATGACAATGAACTAGGCTACTTCTTATTTGAATAAACGAAAATTTATATATTCACTCTGAGCGAAAACGCGGTTAAAAGATAGTGTATAATATTTTAATCTTTGAATAAAAGTCTCCAGACATTGGAATTATAGAAGGGAAATTAATTGCGAACTATATCATGAGTTAAGCTCGATTTTAATTGAAACTGTTGGTAAAACCACAAAATACATATCAGCGTTAGCTAGTACCATTAAATGGTATCCACAGTTCCTTCTCTAGCAGATAACCACATGTATGCGGTTTCAAACACGATGAGAACAAATGAGTTACACTTATTCGTACCTACTCGTATACCTTTAGTTTTTCTTCGTTCATACAACGGTAGAATAATTTTATCTTAATCTTAATATATATAAATCTCGTGTGACAATGTTTGTC
Organism: Eurema hecabe; assembly: GCA_026213755.1. Taxonomy (NCBI): domain Eukaryota; kingdom Metazoa; phylum Arthropoda; class Insecta; order Lepidoptera; family Pieridae; genus Terias; species Terias hecabe. The sequence continues at coordinate 6,193,149 of JADANM010007051.1, read as the reverse complement.
CTCAATCGACTCCTAAACCACTTAATCGATTATACTAAAATTCGCACACCATGTGCAGTTCGATCCAAGTTGAGTGGATATTTACATCCCGGTATTTCCCCGGGAATGGGAACTACGCGGGTAAAACCGCGGGGAAGAAGGGACCTTTAATATTTTTTTTTTTTAATTTAATACAATAGTGTATAGAGCTTTATTACAAAGGAAAATAAAACAGATAAATAAAATAATATGTGATAATAATAACAATGAGAGGTTAGTAAGTGGCTTCTGTGAATACGTTTACGTAATTTGTATTTAGTGACGTCACGTAAATCGCTAGTTCTGAATCCAATAAAAATATATCAAGAAAATTCTAGAAGATTTGCGCGAACGGATCAGCGGTATTTTATGGGCCTACTATGTTTTTGGGATAAATTGATATTGAAATTTTCGTACAAGTTGACTCAGCAAATACGAGTACTAGGCAGAAAACCAACAGAGCTCTCAATTTTATATTCTCACTAGATTGAATTTTCCAATCTGTCTATGTATAACCTGTTGCATAGCTAAGCCGCTTCGATTTCACTTGTTTCGCCAGTTCGCGTAACCTTTTAAGGGCGATTTTTATTTTTATTTGTACATTGTTGATGGCCAGGAATCCACAGTAGCCGTATTAAGGTTATTATATAAATGAAATTGGTCCATTATAATTATTGGTCCAATTTTATGTAGCTTTTTAGCTCAGTATTTGTCGGTTCGAATTAGTGCAGATCTAACGATCACCTAATTAGACAGATCAGGAGGACTGCTTGTAGTTAAATAGTGAACATTGCTACAGGAGATGCTTATGTTGAGATTGGGAAAAGGAGATCAAGGACAAAATATATTTAAGAAATACCATTATTTGTCACCGGAACAAGTTGGCCCAACTTGGCCATGCCCATCACTCGGGTAAATCACAAGCAAATTAATATAAAACAATACTAACAACCAAATACCCATATTAAAATATCTATCTTCAATATAAGTATAAATAAACGTATGTTTAGAAAAACCTTTTCATTATCATTATAATAATGCTAACCCAAACAAATATTGGTCTAGAACGTTCTTCCAAAGTAAGTGTACCAATTTGATGACAAAGCTCCCTTCCTTAGCTTATCTAAACATTTGTTTATCAGAACAAATACCCGAAGTCACCGGCCTGCGAAGTCCCATCCGTAATAAATTAAACAGACAACTATTCAGTTATTTCCCGTGGGCGTTGGGGCTATTTCAATCTACTTGAGGTTGTGCGTACGAAAATATTCATATGTTAATTATATCATGCAGCCGTGTGGCTAAACCTTAATAAAAAGAGCCCCTTATAACCGATTAATAAAATATTATTGCGTAAATATATGATTTCTTTAAGGAAATTTTTATTTGCAGCGTAAACTTTGTGGGAACACATAGACTGATTTAAACGATAATTTTAGAAAAAAAACTCTATTACTTTATAGTACCTTATGCTTTAAAATACGTAAAAAAATCGGTCTTATCCTAATAAACTATATGCGTTTCAGCTTAAATATAATTTTATTTGTAGATAGTATTGCTAAGACTCGTACGGTTACAAAAAAGAATTTAAGTGTACTAAGTGTCCCTTCTCAGGTCATGTATCTCGTATCATTGAATAATAAAATAACTGTCACTTGTTATGAGTGTCAGAGGGTTGCCAGTATTTAACCCGGATTTGCAGCACCTGGCGTATTCATGTCGTTTGTCAAAACAAATGGGGTACAAGGGACCGGGCACGGTGTCTTAGTGTTTTGTTCCTCTCTTTACATTTTAAATAATCTCCTCATGTCTATTCTAGTATTAACAGTACTATCAAAAAGTTAGTTACGCGTTAAATAAGTAATATCATGAAGTACTTACCCCATGATAATTTCAGTGTCCAGTTCATACTCCATTCTCCATTCTCCATCTGAAAATTTAACATAATAAGCAGTTAATAAAAATGCTAACGCTGAATTTAATAAAAGTGTGGCCATTGCTTGCGAAAAGCGCCAGCAATAACCCTTTACGCGCGTATAAAACAGGCATTATCAACCGTGTACATTCGCGCACATTCGACGTTTTAAACTCCTGCATTTGTTTGCAAATAGTTACGACGCCGTATACGAATAATTTGAAATTCGAACACCGATGTTGGCACGTCCAGTACAGAATTTCAATTCGGCGTGTTCGCCTTCGCTTTGGCCCGCCACGTACTGGCAGGAGTTACGGATGAATTTGAAATTAGAATTCCTTTAAGCGCTAAGCGGAAAGTCGCATAGTCGTCGCCTTTTTGTTTTAAATTTTGTTACTCGAATAATATTCAAGAAGAATATTCGTTCGAAAATGTTTCTTTCAATAAAACGTATTTATTTTTCGTTCTTGAATTAATATTAATAATAATAAAGCAATGCATTATAAAAAAGCGATAAAGAATATAGATATGAAGAAGAAAACGTCCTTTAAAATATGCAATACTAAGACACTTCATCTCATTTCCAAGAGTTGTAAATAAAAAAAGTATAGGTAAAGCACGGCATTCTATGATTGGCCTTAGCCAGATCATAAATGTGGATATATAGAAGTTCAATAACGAACCCACCTAATGCAAGAGGCTCTTGTCTGAAGCGCAAGAATAGCATTGGTTTACGATAATATTATTATTGCTTTGTGTTACAATATTTGATTAAATCTAACAATACCCTTGTAACTGTAAAATAGGTTCGGTATAGAATTTATTTTAGAATTTCGCATTTTTTTCACTAAGCGCTTAACAAACTTGAACCATAAAATTGGGACCTATAATAAATACAAACAATACACAGATTAAATATAACGCCAATTTGTCAATTTAAAAATCAATTGTTACCAGCTGTATCGAGTTTAATCCAGATTTTCAATTCAAACATCGATTGAAATTTGTCGCGCGCCTGACCAGGCAGTTTCCATTTCAAAAGTTCATTCAATTAATACGTTTGTTAGTTAAACGAAATGGAACTCTGTTGTTTGTTTTCTATTCACATTTTATGTCATTAATTGAGTTTTGAAAGTTTGAATTTTAAATACTACACACGTTTTAACAATAACAATATTAACTAATAGTATCTGATAAGCAAAAGTTTAGATAGCTAATGTAGATGTTATTATAATATTATGTAAAATTGTTGCTATTATAGAATGCTTCTAAGCTGCCTTCTTAGCTGAAATTAAGACTGAATAAGCAGAAATGGAGACAGTACCTTTAGTTTGACCACTACGATGACGAAGCACTAAATCGTTTGCGAGATCGATACATGGCAGGCGTTTAATACAATTAGTGGCACTTAATTAGGACGATCGTATTTACATGGAACAGTTACATATCCCCAATCAAGTCGATCCACTAATTACATCAAAATTCAACTTGCTTCTAGATTTGTGCAAACTTAATCAAACGTCGGCGTCAAACTAGACTTAAGCTTGGATAGTTTATTTTGTAGATTACAACTTCTGTATATTTTATACGATTTACCGCGGACTGAGCCAAATTCGCTGTAATGTATTCAGTTCGTGACTGTAAGGTTTATTAGTTTAGTTTCATCTCATATAGATTATATGAACATCCATATATAAAAAATAGTATTTAATTAAAATGAATGTAGCTAAGTACTGAACTTTGTCGTACGTTTTAAGCGTTGAAGTATTTTTTGTTATTATTAAAATTTAAGAAGTTTTGGTTTATAGGGCAAAACTAAATTACATAGCTTGAAAAATACGTAAGTTATTAAAAAGTATAAGACTTGTCCAAAACAATCCTATCGTGAATATTGCGAAAATTAAAATTCAACCAAACGATACTAATGATCGGTATCGACAATACGAACATATTAAGAGGCATAACTCACATTACAACGCGTATTGTTCATGCAAATTAAATTCCACCACCTAACAATTCTTAACTAATCAACGTCACTTACAAAATTTACCATCACATCAAACTCCATGCATATTTAACCAGCACTGAACATAATAAAGTATGAACCGCGAAATATCGTTATAACTTTCGTTAGCAAATATGCATTATATTAGCGACTTTACATATACAAAATTATTTCAATTGTTCGCATGGAACTTGAGCATGCAAAATAATAATTATTAAGCATACACTCCGTTTTACATTAAATTTTATCTTCAAAGGTAAATGTAGATAATTTTTAACACAGGCAATATTTCATAATGGTTGTCAATCATTTTTAATTTTAATGTGATTGTGATATTAGTAAGAAAAATTTCAAACGTCAGAACTTAAACTTTTATTACATAGCTGGAAATTAATAATAGAAAAGTAGCAAATGTAATTTATTACCTGAAGGAAAATCTTCCTCGGAATTCTTGGGTTCATTCCTAATGCAGTCATAATTCTGTGCCTGATTTTTGCTCGAGTAAGACAGTAAGATGATCTGTTATTAGTCACAGTGCTATTTTAAATGAAGAACTAAATTGTGAATTAAAGTAGGTAAGCAGCTAGACAGTTCTAAATTTATTTAAAATTATTATTTTGCTATTTAATCTGTATGATGTCAATAATTTGGAAATCACTATGTTGGTATATAACTATGGTAAATATTAAGTTGGTGGTAAAACCTCGTCAAATCCTATTCCTTTGCATTTTAATATTTTTCTCATCAATTTATTTTATCGTCTCTAAGGACTTCAAATTTAAAAACTAAAAAGAACCAATGCAGTTTGGTATTGGAATATGCTTTTCTTTTCTTGAGATGTCCTTAGTCCTTACCTTAGAATATGACCTTTCTTTTATGATGGATAGACACCTAGCAAGCGATATTCATACACGAGGTACATATATATTTGAAACTAAAACTAAAGTTTAATTTTCTTACATGTCTAAATAACGACATACACGCAATTCCTTAACCTATTCAAATATTCCTCTACGCCCTTCTGATGGAATTTCATTATCACCGAAGCGAAATTAATTGAAAAAGTTTTGTGCCCCAAAATGTTTGTTATGTTCTGAATTGTTAAACACCTGTCAAAGAGCGATTGAATAGCGTTATGTTAATGTCTTCAGCGAGGAAGCTGTATAGCGAATGTGTACGTGAATCTATTATTGTGTACCTACTGTTCCTTAAGATCGTATACTTTATTTATTTGTACGCCTTTAACGTACTCATCGTACTCCGCGAATTGTTAGCCAAGTACCTTAGTAAGAGATAATATAAAGCAGCTATAAAGCCTATGAAAGACAACTATAATCTGCAGATTTATATATTTGTATATGACGTAACGCATTGTGACTAACGATTTGAAATATAAGAAGTAATTAAAATGCTTTATCTAATAACGTCATCGAAGTATCATAGTTTCTTATATTTTTATTATTAATTTTAATGTTACTTTAGTATTTTTATTCAACAGTGTGCCCGTTACCATCATTTCGTCTATACAAAAATCGAATACCTGTTTATTTTACTAAACGCGACAATCCAGCGGAAATTTCGCGCCAATAGAACCACAGACAATACAGAAACCTGAAAAAGGACGACCTATATCCACAGAGAATGTAGAATTTCGAGTGATTTTTTTTTCGAAACGTCGACTGACATTTTGAAACACGTATGAACTAAATCCATGTAGCAACGGCTCCTCTGGGAGGACGGTTACTCTCAACTAGATTGGGTAGCATTATACCCGCGGGTACCTACCAGATGATTCTAACTTGGTAATTTTACGTATATTCCACGTAATAAAATATAATGTTGAATATAATTTAATTTAATATAGAATTGGAGGGTTTGGAGATTACTTTGGACAATTTTAGGACTCGTTTATTCAGCTTTGTGTTTGTGTGTATTAAAATAGGCATATATTCAGATAAAGAAATAACAGAATAATCTATACTACTATTTCGTTGCCTTTTACTTTCAATATTATTATAGGTATTTTTGTTAAGAAATTATAACGTATTCTGTTTATGCTTTACCGTGTATTGGAGTAAATTAGTGTTTTGTACAAAATAAAAATATACCTATGTAAAAATAAAAGCGCTTGAAACTTCAATTTTTCTGCAACAATACGTAAATGGAAGTTCACGACTAAGCCGCAGTATATGGAATCTATCGTGTTTGGGACAAGCTGCGAAATTGGCCGTTTGTCGCGCCAGATAACTGGATTCAATTTTTACTCAATCTTATTGAAAATGGCCCTTGTTATATAGCCTGTAGGTTTGTAACATTTTGTAGAACAACATCAATTCTTTATGAACTGGAGAAAATATATAATAAGTATGTACTATCTGTTCTTCGCGGTTTTGTTTGCGAAGCGTTCTAATCTAGTGTCTTAAACTACCCGTGAGGCTGCCCTGAGATCTCCCTTATTCTTATGAAAATTTAATGACCTAGAAGTATTTTTCGCATGAGATTGTAAATATCTAATATGAAGAATGTCTTTGTTTTAGAACTTCTTCTTAATTTATTTACATTATCTACAACACTAAAATACCCAACACTTTACCAACAAAATTTCCAATCGAGTCAATATGTGAAAAGCGTCGAATTCTGAATTAAAATTTCACCATAAATTGGTTATTAATATTAAACATTTAAGCAAAGAGTAATTTAAAGAAATTTCGCAGTGACGCCGCAAAATTAACAATTTTCCATTCCACTCGGATCACATGGCCGATTGACCGCAGCTTATCTGGTAATCATTCTGCTCTCGACGCGTCGTTTGACCTGCGTCACGCCCAACTTCCAAATTTAAATTTCCTCTTTTGTTTTATAGTTGGATAGCGGTTTAACGGTTTTTTTATTACTATGTCGTTATAAATTTAAGTCGCTCGTATAAATATACAAAATAAGATTCAATTTAAGAAAAAATAAATCTTCTTTTTTTAAGGAGCCATAATAAAAAATTAAATTCTGAACGAAAAAAAAAACTTAAAAGAAAATGTCAAAAACGTTCGAAATTCAAACGTGACGTAAACACATACGGGCGTTTGACCGGCCTATGCAATCAAGCTGTGGACGCGTCATTCGATCTCCGTAATGGACAGGACCTTTGTCGGCTGAAAATTTAGTAATAGCTCTGCCTGAATCATGTTGACGGCGATATGATGATAATAATATCAGTGTAAGCTTCATGAAGTACAGACAGTGATTTAACAAAACCGTTTAAGTGAAGAACTACCAGCTAATGTGTTCCTAATTAGTTCTTTTTGTGTGTTTTAATAAAATGACTACACTTTAAAAGTCGAATAGTTTTGTGTGAACGCGATAGTCTCTCTAACTACGGGATCGGACTTAAAGAAATATTGATGTAAGTGTTGCTATTTGCTAAATATGAATAGCTATTAATCGCTAGTATCAATAATGATACTAACGAATAATATTTTTTTTTATATAATAAAACGAACTGGCGCGTCACCTGATGGAAAGTGATCAGCGCCGCCCATGAGCACTCGTGATGTCACGAGTGTGTTGCCGGCCTTTAGCAATACTTATTATTATTAGCTGTGATATTTGATATAATATAACAACAGGCTAAAGGTCCTAACATTACGCGAGCATTACTGCGGGCTAGTGATATATTATAGTCCTAAGTAACGTTAAAGCAACGAGTCATTTTCAAAGTAAACAAAATATATATCCCAACTGTAAAACATTATTTAGAGTTATTAACTAAATATTTTTTTACTCTGATACTATCAACGTACAAAAAAAACAGTTTGGATTTCGAACACCAGCGAATGCTATGCAAATTTTAGCTTACACCATCGATGTTTATTTAAAATTTTAAATTCAATTTTTTTCCGATGGTCGCGTTTTGTCAACGTTCCATCCTATAAAACAAAACTTAACAAAAAATAACGGCTATTTTGATTTTCACCTGAATTAAAAAGACGAATCCAGTACATAATATTTCATGTACGTACTATATTATATTTCATGTACACATAAAAACGCAAAAAAGCAACTTCTTTATTTTAATAATAAGCAGTTACATTGTTTTTGCTTAAAATATTTTTGTCCTGCCAATATAACATAATTTGTCTTATTTACTTTTGAATGTAGTACAAAACAAAATTAGGTATATTTATTTGTACTTTACTATAACCATACATATATGAAGTGACATTTAAAAATGTAATAGCTTTAGATATGGTTATTCTGGTGATTAGTCATGGTTTGATCATTACTAATAAGTAATTTATTCTTAGAAAGTCCTGACAAAAGTATATTTATAATTATATTAAATATACTACACCAAACAGCCTCGTTAAAAGCACGCTACAAGGGTTGGAATACTAAAATAACTATTCACACTAAATAACAATAATTACTTTGGAACTATCATATTCGGAAATAAGTGGTTTCGTTGTACACGGGATAAATAAATTTCGTAGCAAAATGACGTTTAATTAAAACGAACCGAGTTACGGTGATATATAGCGCTTCACGTCACTCGCAGTTGAAGGGTTATAAACGAATTAATATGAACGTATTAATATTAGTAAACTGCACTGTTCTAGAAATTTCTGAAGCATACGACTTTGGCTGCTGGCGCCTTTCATTGCGCATTAAAATTTTACGTGCTAAAATAATTATTATTCTTAAATGTTTCCTATACCTAATTTACAATATAAGCGTACCTCGTTCATTGGGTTCAGCAAAACATTCACCATTCCGTTATCTTAGACGTCATTTCAACACTAGCATCTTTCATACATGTATCGGTTTTTACACAGTCCATCCATATATTTTTGGGTCTTACCCTTCCTACATCTTGGGTCTTACCATTCACATTCATATAATTTTTATACTAGTTACATTAGCTACACGTTGACTTTAATAAGTTTGAAGTAATTTAATCTATTAATAAATAAAAAAAATTGTCAATTTTCCACCCAAGATGGGTATATAGAACCACTATTTGGGAAACGGTATGAATAGTCGAAACAGCTTTCATAATAAATAGCTTAAGCAGTAAGTCGGACTCGAGATAACCGCGACAGTGCAACTGCGAGTTTTAACAAAGATTTATGGAGTCTGCAACAGCTTGACGCTCAGTTTCGCTGCGAAGAAATTAGTTCAGTTGATAGCCCGTTTATCGTTGAATAAATAATAACATTCTTCATACTTATGTAGCTATGTTAGTAGTATAGATACGTTAAAATCCAAAGATTTCCTTCCTTTGCTAATAGACCTGATTATAATATTTATCTAATCTCTTTATTGTATCTGAAAGATAGACACTATTTTTGAGAGCTAATCAATTTGATACTATAAGCATTATGTTGCTCTTACTTGATGCACAGTTTCTGTACTTTATGCCTTTTTTTGCTACGCATTAATCGGTTGCTTATAGGTCTGGTGGTTATAAGGCTAGAATTTTTAACAATCTTTAAAAAAAGGGACAATATTCAAAAGAATAAAGAAGATATTATGTATATTTAAATAACATGCCATTATTTAACCCTGGTTATGCTTGTCTTCACTGTGCCTCCAAAATGCTCAAATTTAAAAATTTTCAACATGATTTATTGCTATCTGGCAATATAGAAAAATACACGATTTATATGTCCGTAAAATATCTTATAACTACATAATAACGGCACAAAATCGAGTGCAATTCTGAGTTCACTTCAATTTATTACATTCTTACGCTCAGTGGATCCCACAAAGGCTCCTTAAATAGAACATCTATAGCAGCCTTTTATGTCCCTTGATGCTAAAAATTTCACTGAAATTCAGAAGAGAATTCAATTTTCGCACTTACAGAATATCATCGGATTACATGCATGGATTTCCTCTTTCGGTTATCTAAATAGCTTTTTATTACATATGATATGAAAATGCATGCTTATTTTAAACTACGTATAGAGTTTTTTCATGATAGTATTGGTAATTAAACCTTTTACGTGTTTTTTAAATGGTACTGGCAGCTAAAACGAAAAGGATTAACTTTAAAACAAATCCATAAAAACCACCAGTACCAAATACATTTTTCCCTATGTGTACCAGTGTAGCCAGTTTCAAAATAACTCAAACTACCGATGCAAATTAAGCTTCAATATTTTCCTCTTTTGCTTTAAAATGTCGCATGAAACCTCTTTCAAAAACAATTTGTATCTTAAACGGGCGCCATCTCGAACGTTAAAAAAAAGAATTGGATTCTATTTTCAATTCAGCGTTGGTTCAACGAGCTGTGTAGGCCGGTATGACGTCATCCCGAGGTTCCGGTGTCGACAGGGATCGCGTCAGCTGATTTCCGCGCTCCATCATCTGCTACAGACACCCTTTGCATAGTAAGAATTTAACTCTATAGCACTAGTCTGAATAATTAATATGTTGTGGCGCTTTGTGGTTAGTTATTTATTTATAAACAAAGGCGTAGGGAAACGATTAGATTACGTTTCAGTGATTTATGTGTTATTGATGAAAATTGAACATCAATCCTATATTATATTATAATCAATATTATTATGTTATTTAATGGCCTGTTTTTCTAAATAATACTGGCAAATAAATGAATAAATTGTTTCAAACATTACCTTTCATTGTGTTTATTTTGTCTAAATTTTCAACTAATGGGCTGATGTTGGTTTCTCCAGGTAATTAAGTATTCATTTCAAATTTGGCGAATGTAAACAAAAAAGCGATCCACGCGCATGAAATTGCAGGAATTTCGACCAATTTTCTGCTTCACTCAATTCACTGGAAGTAATGCGCGTGTTATGATGAAATAAACAGAATAATAAATCGACTATTACATCAAGCATTAGTTATTTTATTAGCTTCAGGCTTTTACAATTTCACAGGTCAATATGTAATGCATATATTTTTATACTATGAATTCGTGTTTTAATTACATAGTGCAAAGTTATATTTTTATTTATAAAGCTATCAATTGATAATAGATATGGTACTTGGAGACAGATTATTACCTAAAATATGTCTTTTTCATACTACCGAGTAATTATATAATAAATATTTGATGTCATTAAGTTATCAAATACCAGACACTTATCCCAACCCGGCCAATTTATTATCAGATGCTTCACCTGTTACTTTTGTTCTTAAAAAAATTCTCCAAATATTTTAAGAAATTTTGTATATGAATATGAACGTGTATTCCTTAAAAGATTAATGTAAAAAGCTCGCATAAGCAATCTGAATCTTGTGTGAAATTTTCAACAGTATCTAAATTTACACACTGACCGCATACCGATTCTGAATACGAATTACTAAGCTAAAATAAATCAAAAGCTTGGAATCAGGATCGCAGGCAATCCTCTACATTACCTTTTAAGCGTCTCTTTCAAACGAATATAGACTTTATTCCAAGCGGCATCCGATTCAAACTTCTGTAAAGAAAGTTGTTCTCCATTAAATGCTCAGCTCCCTAATCTAAAACTAACCTTATTCAAGTACGAATAACGTCGAAATTGTGTTTTGGTATTTCATACTGATGGAACAGGGATGTTTTCCGGTATTTTTGTTAAATATTTTTTCTTGGGGCATTTTTTCAATTAGTACTTATGTCTAGAGGGAAAATGTAATTTTAGTTGAATCTCTTGAGAATGGAAGTTTGCGAGTCAAGTATGCTTTAAATTTTTTAAGAGCATAAAAATTGATGACTCCTACGTTTAAATTATAATTTGAAATTCTCGTTTCAATGACATGCTTATAAATATTTTCGAAGAATTTTTTTATTGGTTATAGTTCATTAAAAATATTATACATTTGGATACATTTTGGATATAGCTTCCATATTATGATCAATGACAATATTTTTATAAGGTTAAATTTCATCATTATGTCTTCACCTTATCATGGAAAAATCCAACGTATATTGTGTATTCTACTTAAGTGTATTAAGTTTAATAATGAGAATTAACTTTCCAATTACATCGATAGTTGCAGTACTTGAGTATATCTCATATAATTCCTACCAAATCGGATTAATACGGGAGACAATCATCGCACATCGCAAATTGAGCTCCGATAAATGTGTTGACACTCGTAATGAATCGAAATCAATTATGTTAAATTACATAATGGAATGCCAATGTTTCCTTTTAATCAATATCTTAATTTGCACACAAATTAAAAGTAAAGGTTGTTTTATGGCTCTCAGATAAACACCAGTGAATAGTTTGATACAAATAAATACGAATGATAGTTGTTATAGGCAATTGTTATCTAGGTTTTTTTTTACAACATAGGGGGCAAACGAGTAGGCGAGCCACCCGGTGGAAAGTGGTCATTGCTGCTCACTCGCCGAAAAAAATAATTTTAGAATGATGTATGCTCTCCTCTTGAATGAGAGAGTTGATTCTACAAGTTGAATAAATGTAAATAATTTTATTTATGTAAGGAAATTGGTAGCTCATTAAAGAATTTCTAAGAACAATTTTACCGTTAAAAATAATTTGATACCCACCAATGGCGGAGCTTTTAAAATGAAATCAATACCTCTTAATATCTTGTTTAATTTCCACCAATCAATTCGTTTTCTCTTCTCCAGGCAACGTAATTTAATAAACATGATTTACGACTCCATCGCAATCGCAATACAAACTGTTGCTGTAATTTTGACAAAATTAATTTCGTATTAATTTATTGGTACACGTTCGCGCCACCTACTGAGTTAATTAGTTTTATAATTGATTTTTTTGTTACTTTCGTAGGTTCTTAACTTATACATAACCTTATTATGTTTATGGTATGAGATATTAAAACATCTCTTGAAAGATATAATATACTCAAACACATACGCATACTATTATTTAATCTCATGATGTATTCTTGATATTTATTAACAAAAGTATTATCACTATAGAAACATAATACTTTTTATATCATATAACACTTCTAAGATCCGGAATAAAATTAGACTATATTTTATATTTATTCGAAAAGAATAGATAACATGACTTGAATCTAAGCATTTCTAATCAAAATATCACAGTTTCAAAGATATTTTCGACTCATGATACGATACGACCGATACGACTGATACGATCGATACGATATATCTGAATGTTACTATATTGTCCACAGGGGAGGTGTTAGCCTAAGATGGTGCTGGCGTTTGTGGTCGGAGTCCTGTGCGTGTGTGGCCGCCTAACCGTCGCGAACCCTGAAGCGAAGCGGCTGTACGACGACCTCTTGTCCAACTACAATCGGCTCATTCGGCCCGTCGGCAACAACTCAGATCGACTCACTGTTAAGATGGGGCTTCGGCTAAGTCAGCTCATCGACGTTGTAAGTACACATATCATTTGTAAGATTAAAAAACGGTACCCTATTACTATAACTAAAAATCGGCTATTACTTGCGTCAGATTCAAATGAAATATTCACAGAATTTCGAACTAAAAATTATCATTGTTATAAATAATAGTGGGCGAGTCAGACTCGCATTTGACAATTTTATTAAGCTTTTGTAAAAGTTTATTATCACCCTTTTATCTCTACTTCGTAAGATGACAATATATTATACATATGCTTTAAATTAGGTCACAATATTAAATATTACAGGTGAGAAATGTTAAAGAACACTGTAAATGTATAGTAGATATAGTTCTAAACTGTATGTGCAAAGTGACCGTACTACAGTTACGTAGCGATCAAAGGACAAAATATTATATATACCTATTTAATATAAGGATGTGAACTTCATGTCTGGGAGTTTGAAATGTAGAAAGGGGAGTGAGGTCTATATCTATTGATTAATAATCGAATTATTTGCCAGTCGAAAGCCTTTATTTAAGCATTATTTATGACTTAGACTTTTTTATTAAGTAAAAAAACAAATACTGGAATATAAAATCCATATTCTTTTGTAAACCGTATAAAGGCATAATATACACTTTTGTTGTTACTTATATCTTTATGGAGTTCGTTGTTTAAAAAGATATGTAAAGCTTCCTCATACGTTATACCCAAGTTATATTCAAAATAAATGACCTTTGCGGAAGATAAATTAATTTTGTCGATGCCCGCGAGGGGTTAACAGAACCTAAAGCGATATTAATAGACAGTGTTGTCAAATCCTATATCATTATTTTGGGAAATATACCTATCTATTCGAACCAAAATTGAATACAAACTGAAACTCTGAACTCCCAAACTCTAACAAGATATAATATAAAAGAGCAAAGCAAAATTTAATAAAAGTATACAAAATAACTAAACTCGTAAATTCGCCGATATTATACAACTAGTTAAAACTTTTAATCTTCCTCCATTAGGTGGATATTTTCCATGTAAATTACCACGAAATCCGACGGCGAAAATTTTAACGAGATCGCGATCCTTTGTGACTCCGGGTTATAATTCAATTCGAAATTCGTTCACGTTTCCATCTTAATAGTTTCTCATCGAAACAGCCGTAAGTGACTTGTTGAACAATGAAGATTTTCGCTAACTCCATTTTGTAAAGCTTTAATAACAATACGGCACAGTCGCGTCTTTGCCTACAGTACATGTACGCTTTAACTTTAATCATAAACCTATCTTTTGATAGAAATGCTGCAAACAGACATCTACTCAAACGATGAAGGAAGGGAAATATTATACAATGTACAATACATTTTTTGTAATTCATCTTTATTTTGGGCCTGAAAGAGATTACTTACTAAGGCCGCCTTGGTGCAGTTTCCTTTCTTCTTTGATGTTATTGTTATTATATAGATAAAAATAGTCACGCTTCTAGAAGATGCACTATTAATTAGAAATAGGTAAATTTAAAAAGATGTCTGAAGTTGTTCGGATTGTTAAAATACTTCCCCCCTTTGTTTCAAAGGGCAAACTAAGTACTTAAAACTTTTAGATTATCGCACGGATTCTGTACTTTTAAAAGAAATTATCATTTAAGATAAACAAGGAACTTTCAAATTTAATTTAATAGAACAAAACGATCTAATATATAACATTATATTATTCACCCTTATTAAAATATCTTATATATATAAAAGAAAGTCGTGTTAGTTACACCATTTATAACTCGATAACTGCTCAACTGACTTGGCTGAAAATTGGTGGAGATGTAGCTTAGAACCAGGAGAAGGACATAGGATACTTTTTATCTAGTTTCCAGGGGAACAATTTTTTTATGAAAGTAAACGCGAACAGAGTCGCGGGCAACAGCTAGTATCTATATAACTTTATATTTTAAAGTATTTGTAACATGATTAAAACCATGTTTTAATAACGTCATCAATCAACCAACGTCATTATAAATCCATAGTTGATTGTCATCAAACCTACAATCTCTTTCAATTGTTACATTATCTCATTATCATTTTCGTCCAAATCTTCTAAGCTGTAATTTCTCAGACCAAAATCGTTTTCAAATAATAATGCTCATACTATTCGTAAGAAGATAATATCTTTCGATACAAAATAAATTGCATCCGTACTCTGACCGTTATTTTTATAGTTAAACCTTAATTAAATTGTTAGTAATGCCACCTAGTTTATGATATTCTTCGTATTAATGTAATAATAAGATCTTTTTTATTTATTTACTTCCGAGTCATATTCTTCAATAATAATTTATAAAACCGGAAAATTGCAATTAAATTATTTGCTTGCTTATCAGAATTGAAAATGCTTTACATTCAAAACCAACGCAAACGCAAACACGAAGATTTACATAAATCTAGTTTCTACAAGTAAAAACTTGTACAAACAAAACACGATTCATCCCTTGAATAATAAATTCCTGTAAGCAAAGTGCATACATTACTATTCAATGATACCTAAAATATATCTTTCAGCGATCCAATACTTTAAATTGGTTTTATAACATGAACTGTACACTTCGAGTCGATTAGGTTTGAAAGGGATTTCGTATTTCAAAGGCTCGCTTAGAATATTTTCAGTTATTTCAAAGTGGCTATTTACATATCAAAATGTGAGGAGAGTGCAGTCTTACAAACTAGGCTCTGGGCATCCTTTCTGAATGTTATAGATACATGGTACTATTTGGTTGACACACTATTCGACCTTCCCGTAAAGGGTTCGACATAAAAGTTCCTATCCTTTAATAAAATAACTCCAAAAACATGCAGATTGTCGCTGCTATACTCAAATTAAATATAAATTTAAGTACGTAGGTGCTTATTAAGAAATAGACTATACTACTTTCTATAACTAAGATCATTCAATAACGACCCTCTCTAGGCCTTCTTTTAGATAAAAAACCACGTACGTACCTTTTAAACATCATCTTTGTAATTGATATTTTACAAAATACATTAAATCATCCGATCAGATCACTTCGGATACAACAATTGAAGAAAACGAAACAAACTTGTAAATGACTAAACATAAACACTTAATAATTGAAGTGGCCATTAAAAAACATGATTTAATTACACATCAAATTCGTCATTGTCCAACTTGTTGGGCGCGCAACAAGTGCGAGCCAGTACTCGGAACTAATAAACATTTACGGCACAGATAATAAAATTAAACGATTTCGCTTTCAATTCAGACTGTTTTACTTATATCTAGTTTTAAATTGTAAATGTTGTGTAAATGTTAAATTGTAAATTTCGATTGTAAAAGTTTTTAATCTTGAGGTCTATATCTATATTATAATTCAAAGGCGACTGACTGACATAGTGATCTATCAACGCACAGCCTAAACCACTCGACGAATCGGGCTGAAATTTGCCATGCAGGTAGATGTTATGATCCGCTAAGAAAGGAATTACCGAAATTCCCGCGGGAACGGGAATTAGCGGGAAAAACCTTTTGTATGAAAAATCTAAACCGCTTAAGTTAGACGCTTGAAATTTGGAATGTAGATACCTTAGTAAATTTAAAGGTTATTTGCAACAGGATATTGCAAAATTCCCACGGGAACGGGAGAAAGCGGGAAAAACATTTGTATGAAAAAATCTAGGAAAAAGGGATTATAAGAGAGGGAAGGGGGGGTCAAAGTTTATATGAAAGTCCACGCGGACAGAGTCGCGGGCAACAGCTAGTGTAAATATAAGTGTATGTAGTTCTTTTATAAATTTTTGATGGGTAGTTTCAAAATTGAACGTAACGCTCACAAGGTTTATTTGATATTACTACTAGTAGGATTCTTACGACACTACGATGTTTAAGTGTTAAGATGTTTAGTTACTGGAATTGTGTTCTTGTGTTCAATAGTAGCAAATACGAAAGATGGAATATAACGCATTTAAAAATTGAAAAATGACTTATATTTTTGAAACAAAAAAAAAAAGATCAAATGAAATAACTAAAGAACCTAGTGGTTAATAAAATATTTAGTAAACGCTATCTCATACAATGATACTAGTTAACATGAATTGTATGTAAGTTAATTAAAATATGCTATAATACAAGCCCTGGGCGGCGTGTGTACGTAATATGAGTTATGCAAATTCTCCATTATTCCTGAATAGGCCACAACAGTTTGGTTGCCCCAGAGACGCAAGCAAGTAAACTATGTAGGTACATATATGCATTATATGCATTGTTTAACTTGTAACCATTGTGATAAACATACTGACCGATTTGGTAGGTGATATAAAGTAAGTCTTTAGTACTGTCAACTGTTAAAAAAGATTTTCCGTTCTGTAAAAGATTTGTAACTGAAACTAATCTGAGTAGGAGGTCCCATTATACTACTTACTATCTTAAATGTTGAGAAAAAAAAAATTTCAATCACATATATTATATTATTACAGGTTTAATATGGTGGGATCTTAGAATAGGCATAAATGATTATAGGTTTAGCAACGTAATACAGATTTTTTATATCATATTATGAATAATACGTTTTTTGGGGTAAGGTTGGCGTGGTAGTATATTGAGATGGACATTCAATAATTAATCGGATAGCGTATTCGAGAATACTTCTCGGTATGCTGTCAGCGGCTATTTATCTGTAGGATGAGGTCAATCGATATTTTTATATAGGCGGGATGAAATAACTGCTGAAATATTCAATTCTGTATTTTTTACTCTGGTGGCCTAATTTTAAAATAACAGTCTGGTTCAAATGCTTATAATTTATTTAACATGATATTACACTGCGTATAATTTCTCTCTTTCCTCTTTTTTGAAACTGAGAAGTCTTGTTATAACTATAGACATGTCGACTTACACGTTTAAACACACGTAAATTATTATTATTGAATGAAGTCTCATCATCCTTGAAACCTCTAAAACGCTCCATACATTAATATTTAAGCCCTAAGAGTAAACCCTAAACTCAACAGTGTAACCTAGAATAAGTAGCAAGCACCTTTTAAAAGATTATCACAAATTCATGTCGTTCGTGCCGTAAATATGTATGCGAATTCCCACCTTGCATCGCTTACTTAAAGGTTATTTTCGCCCGCAATGTGGTGTGCTGTTAAAGTTTCAAATATTATGTTAACAGGTGAATCGATCTTGAAGTTAGAGCTTCGGGATTGTTTCGATGGAATTTGTTAAAGTCTGCTTGCGAAGTGAAGTTAGCTCGTGTTAATTGATGTGCAGGCGGTTTTAATAATTCACCCGGAGTTGCATTAGGGCTGAGTGGTTTAAAATGTTGCTTCTCATAAGCTATATTTAAAGCAGTTACTTTGAGGATAATATAGTGTGCTATACGCGTTTAGCGAACGCTGAAAGGTAACACACATACGTATTTTCCGGTCGTTTTATTTAGGCAGTCTTACAAAGAAGAATAAGATTGTCGGAAACGCTAAAAAGGACGAATAAAATGTTTTAAATAGATGCTTTTCAATCTGGTTTAATGATTAGCCAAAATATTCGGTCGAAAAAGATAAAACGAAATAAGCTGGAGTCCGCCTTTCAGTATACAAACGTTCAGTAATTAATTCCTTTTCTTTCCGAGTCAAAGTGGCCGTCACCGCAGATGGAGCCGATTAGCGTAGGTCATTAAGCGACATCACTAGTGCATTTGTCTCACTCAATTTACCCCCAAAAGGGTTGTAGGGTCAGGAAATGAAGACCCCGTTTGGTGATAGGATTGTGACTTTGTATAGAAGGAAAAGGTTGTTTTATAAGAAGCGTAATAGGATAAAAATTAAATACGTTAAATGTTTAGTTTTTTTTATTAAAATTATATTGTACGTTATTTGAATTCTCAGTCGTCGTTGAACTTCGCTATTATTGTGTTGTAATTGAATCAATGTTCTTTTTCATCTACATCATCATACCACATACAAATCTTAAGATTTAACGAGAAAGAAGGATTTAAAAGTCTTTAGTATTCCCACCTATTACTATGTTCGTCTTCATTCACATTCAACGTTTGTATCTCCATTTATTCGTGAACCTTGCAACCTATTGAACCTATCTAGGTCCTGAGACGTGTCTCTTGCATACACATTGTACCAGGTGTTGACCTGAATGCTACACACTACATGTGTTCTAACACGTGCATAATAGACCCTCTGTTCTCCCAAATCTCCACTAAACATAGCATCAAACTATGCTCCCAATATATTTCGCTGTTTATTTCGAAACTCGAAATATTTCACCAAAAACTAACTATTGAAGTAATAAAAATATTTCACGAGAAGAGGTTTTGTTTAAAACTTTTCATATTTAACTTGCCCAGTCTTTTGATAGTTTGTAATAATGTTTTTATAACATTCGAGAGAATGCGATTTTTGTAATTTGTTATAATAGTGTTCGGAATAAAAAATAACGTTGAACTTTTTACTAACAAAACAATTGGACATAATTAACTAATTACTCGTATAAGTTACACTGTAAAATTACTTAATATTTTTCCTTTTAGTACAAAACGAATAACTGAATTAGAAGAAGCTGATTTTCAAAATTATAAGCAAGCCGTAATGCTCATAGATCAAGACGTTCAAAAACCTAATACTACCACGAATTCCTGTAGCAGTTTTATCGCAAATTCAAGGGGATTTCAATCAAGAAGATGGATGATAGGTTAATCTCGGAGATCAACGGGAGGGCTGGGAAGGGGCCGAGGGCGGAAATGTATTCACATTATTTACACATAGATATGCAAACAAATACGAAACAATTTGGAGATAATCTTGATGTATGTCGCCGCAAACATTGCGGGCAGACTTGCTCAGTGTCTCAAAGTACGTGGAAACAACAATTAAATTATTAAGCATATAACTAAATAAATGTAAAACTGTAAATGTAATGTCTTTTATAAAACAATATGTAACTTTAACCTTCCAAACTGTAGATAAGTAGGTAATAAAATTTTTCACTCGCACACTCAGACAAACTGTGAAAACAGATTTGTGGGGTATATTAGTTCATAAGATTATTGTAAAATTAAAATACAAAAAACAGAAGCGATAGTGCCTTCCTCTATGAAAATTGATTGATTCAATATGAAAACAAAGATCTTTTTAATTACGAACTTATAAGAGTAATTATGTATCATCGTGAAGGCGCATTTGTAGACTCTAAGATCCGATAAATATAATAATAAGGACGGTTTATTTGTTGCACCTATATGTAGCCAAAATACTTACTAAATAAATAATTTTAGGGTTAAAGAATCACCAAAATCTAGAAGTTAAGACGATTCAATTTGTAATAGTAACTATTTTAATGCATATTGATACAAATCAAGCTTTATTTTATTTAAGTTTGTAATTATCTACAACAGATAAAGAAATACATTTCTTGGACATTTTTAATACTATACTATAGAAGTTTGTTGTAATAATTCGAACAACGAAAATGTAAACAAAACACACATCAAATTTTCCTTCATTAGAGCCAGCGAAATGAAAACGTACGGGAAACCTTACGAATGATTTAAAAGCTAACTTAAACACTATTTCTCTAAGCGTTATAAAGCTTTCTCACTAAGTTTTCTTCACTTAAATAGTAAATGAGAAAATGTAAGCCTGTTTACACTACACTCAGCTTATAAATTGCTTTACCTATAAAGCCAGCTATCAGCTAATGAGGATTTATTTACGTCGCAAAAAATTTATTAAAAATGGAAATATTTTTATTAAGCTCAGTCTTTCTTAGCGGCAAGATGATTAATAGTTTGCCTTTTGCAGACTGTAAAAGAATAATATTAAATTGTTAATTTTACTATTATTTATTCTTTCTATAGTCTCTTAGGAAAGTCAGTTAATTAGTCAGTTATTTTATAGTTCTTAGTATTTTTTTGATTTTAAATACATATGTGATATACCTATGTTTTCAAAGTTACGACCAAAAACTCTAGCGTTGCTCATTTTGACAAATGTATGTAAAACCAAAATATTACGCGCAGCTGCAGCGTATATTAAAATAATTACTTTCTCCAGTCGCAGTATGTGTGTCATCTTAAATCAGTGCTCGAGATGTTATTGTTTGCACTCCCAGCGTTATTCCTTGAGGGTATAAGATGCAGTTCTCATTTTCAATGTTGACAGTATGCAAATTAGGATGTCTAGGCATTAATAAAATGTACGACGAAGATTCAGTATTCGTAATTACGTAACGTTACCCCACATATGCTAGATCTGTCGTCTTTCTAATTAAACTCTTCCTCGTGTCCTCACCTGTATGGAAATGAATAATAATTTGAAGTAGAGTTAAATATTTTCTTAATTACTTCAGTAAAGAGATTAACTCGGTCCTAATAATATTACCTTGTACTTTACAATTTTTACCCCCGTTTAGATTTATTTGTATGATGAAAGTTCAATATTAAAAAGGACTACAACTTCTTAACGTTCAAGCTACATTATATAGATAAATAAACATTAATTTATAACCCTTTAACAACGTCTATAGATCACTAGTAACCCACATTTGTTCTAGTCCTACGCAACAAGGGATCAACCTTGTCCCATAATCCGGACACAGTTTTAACTCCGGTCTTCTAGTGTTATATCGTATTTAACATCAAATAATCTTTGCATTTGGATTACTATTCTTAAAAGATTTATTGAAAACAAGGCTACCAGTGTACATGATGAAAAAGATAAATAATGCTTTAAATTTGAATTGAGCCATCAAATAATATTAACATAAATTGCTTGAATAAACATTATTCTTCAATTTCTACATTTATGCCTAAATTCAAATATAGAAAATTTATTACCCTTACCCCAAGAGAGTTTTCAGACTGTCTACAATCATGCAACGTCTACGTTGAAATCGGTATTATCATGCATGAAAGTATACATATTAAAAAATTGGCTTCAATCTCAATTGCTTCATCAAGTAGCTCAACCGCTTTACCATGAAAATCGTTCTTTTCTTATAAGACTACTTCACTACAAAGTATTAAACAAAGTCACTTTCTCTTCCCTATATCTCTATATATGTTTAAATCTTTAAAACTAGCCAAGCGATTCTCATGTGGTTTTTAAAGATGGAGTGATTCAAGAAAAAGGATTCTATGAATGATTCACGCATAATATATGCAAACGAAGCCGGAGTGGATCACTTGTAAAAGAATATAAAGAACACAATCTCTTTTAAATTAATAACGTTACACAAGACAGAAGAAATCGATACCTTCCTGCTACCTCTTTGACTTGCACTGTAAAATTCCTCAGCTTATTATAATACTGCTTTGCATATTTAGCGTTGCCTGAAATCCGGAGAATTATGCCTTAATAAAATACGAGCACACGCTCTGGCTTGTCTGAAATATTGACGAGTAATTTATACTCTCAGTAGTGTTAATGGGAGCCGAAAGTTGCCTAGAAATGCTATATAGCGTATAGGTACGTTTGAATTTGGTTCAAAAATGTATTTGAAGCGCTGCGCTTAACGATGGTAAAAAAACATTCAAAATTTATTAATTAACTTTGGACATGCTTATTTTTTATCCAGTTACACTACTTGTGTATCATTCCGTTTAATTATCTCTTCTTAATCGGCGTCTTCATTTCTGAAGGTCGTCTCTAGATAGTGCGAGACTTCTCCATGTCTGCCTGTCCTTGGCGGTCTTTATAGCTTAGTTATTGGAAGCCGGTAAGCTTCTTTACAAGATCTGATCAGGTATATTATATTAATAAATAAGTACATTATAATTTAGCCTGATAATTTAATACGAATTAAGAAGATCTTAAAACATAATTTCAAGAACCTTTACCATTTTTCTATAGTTTAAAAAACTTAGAAGAAAAATCCGCTTATAAGAAAAAAATATGTCAATCGTAATCTCGAATGTCCAATCTAATCGAAAAGTTTCCTTTCTCACTAATTCTTGAAGCGTTTTTACAATCAGATTACCGTTTATTCTAATACCATTAATTCAGCCACAAATCCCAGCAAAGCTACACGGTTGCCGAATAAACCTTACTTATATTGATCTCTTTAGCTCACTGTAATCTCGAATTGATGGCGACTTGCAGTACTTGAGAAATAAGAGGGTAAACAATATTTTTTTGTTGTTTTGGTAGTCAATCTTATATGAACATGAATCAGAATATATTTTAGTATATAATTATAAACAGTCAGTAGGTACAGTACTTATGTAGGAGCTTGTTATGCCTCCTTTGAAATTCAGTTACTTTCACATTAGAAAAACAGAAGTTCAAACTATAAATTTGATATTTGTTTGCACTTATATATGATTTGAAAGTGTTGTACTTTTTCTATTCTATTTATTAACCTTTGAGTTGCGCATTTTGATATAAGCATTGTATTCTATTAACGATTATAATTGATTGAGTAGTATACATATATTAATAAGGCTTAGTACTAAATATCCATTGTATTTATTCAAGAAAAATATATGCTGTATCATGAACAAATAGTATTAGATAGTACGAACCGCACGCATCGACACAGTATCGGAATTCGGCATCGCAGTTACCAAATGAACAAATACAAACAAATTAGGCCTTCCCAAACAGAGGATCAGTCTCATCCAATTTAATTAGGATCATGGCATGCGACGATAAGGGAAAATCGACAGACCTCAAGCCATTGGTTCCGCATTGTACCGTGAAAGGGTAGCTGGCCTGTTGTAAAGACCTCAGGCGTTGATTTTAAACGCTTAAAATGGAGTTTGGAGTCCCAGCTCTGAGTGCCCAATTTGGTTTTTTACTCAATTTTATTTCGCTTTAATGAGAATAGTAAATTAGACGTAAATTCTGTACCTTCGTACTTTTTTTTCGTAAATCAGACTTACTCTTCCGTTTTTGAACAATAAACTTAATTTGATTTATATGTCTTATTAAATTTTAAATAAAGAATTCAAAATGAACAGAATTCATAATACTTAAATTCTTTAAATTCAAGAAAATAGACTATTAAGCATATTAATCAGTATTTCAGAATAAAATCTAAAATACTGAAAACAAAATACTGTTTACGCAGAATAGGTAATGTGACAAGATCGTATAACACACCTACTAGCATAATATGCACGAATAAATTTATTTGTGGAAATAAAAAGGGTTCGTTTATATCTCGTACGAGACATTTATGATCTACTATATTACTTGAGCCTGAAAGGGACGCGGTAAACAGGAAATGTTACATGTGCCTGCGTAAAAATGCTTTAAGATTCCCTAAGATTAACATATCTTAAGGCAAGACATAATGTGATACCATCTGTTTCTTATATCTCTTAATATAATTGTAAAAGGATGTTGGTAGGAATAATTGCGAACGACAAATTGTTCTTTTGACCCTTATAAATATTCCACAATTAACTATGAACTTATAATTTCGTTACGTTGAATCACTCATTGGATAAAAAACGCATGACAATCGCTTTTGCGTAGTTTAAAAGACTTAAGTATACATAGAGACAGTTCTGTCTGTCTCTTTCTTTTAAAAGCGACTTTGGTTTACACTATATAATACTAAAACGTTTCCTAATAGAGTTATTAATATTGCTACAAGCACAATCAACGGAAATCTATTAACAAAATCTCAATTCCCAATCAGCCGTATTATATGGACCGCAAATTACGTTCTATTTGACAATATTAATTTGCCATGATGACCTCTTGTAGCGGGGAATAATGTAAACACAAAAGCGATCGTTACCAATTCTGAGTACCGTTTTTGCTACTTCGATTCGCATAATTTTTTGTATGATCACAAATCTTGATAATTAATAATTGTGGTGGTACTATTTGTTTAAGTAATTACATATTTTCTCTCAATAAACAATACATTTAATTAAATTTACACGTGCCTTTACATTTTTGTAATTAAGAATTAAAAATTTTAATCTTGAATGCTGAAAAATTTTAGTTTAATCACAGTGTTTGATAATAAATAAATAGATAAACTATTAGTATATTTATAACTATTCTTTACAACAATACATATAATTAAATCAATATGCCTCTCAAAAAATTTTAAATCGAGAATTCAAATTTTTAATCTCGATTGTTGCCAAATTTTAGCGTGATGTTAATTAATGAATATAGCTGTACTATTGGAAAACTTTACGTACTGAGATTACATAATAAAAGATAATATTTAAAAAGCTACATACCTTAATCCGAGCTGGTACCGCGAAATGCAGGGCTATTATCGCAAAATGAAATCCAAAAGCACACTCGATTGCTACTATCGGAAAGCGTGCCAAAGAGTAGGTATAACTTGACAGATGAACTTGGAATACGGCCAGTGTCGTTCTGTGTACAATGAAAAATCTTTACTCTGTGGCACTGTAAATTCAGTTACGTATCTCATGGCCTAATTCACAAGTCGCTTATCATTTTTATTCTTACAGTACATTGAACGATTTTCATTACACCGGATAAACATCTGAAATGTTTCTAACGCGAACATTTTTCATTAAAAGTAAATTGTATTGCGACAATGCGAATGTTCAAATCATTTCCTTTGTTTAAAAGAATTATTGGGAATGGTTTGAATGAGCTGCGTCGAATATGAAAGTGTGTTAGTAAATTGCAATTTGTTGAACATAATAAAAAGGAAATTTTATAAATGACGCATTATTTCATAAGTAAAAAATACTAATTTCAATTTAACGTAAACACCCCGCAACCAAAATTTTGCGGCAGCATTTAAGAAGTAGTATATTTTATATTGTAGGTACTTTGTTATTTTTCGTTCATTCAACAATACGTATAACAATAATAAAACAAAATACACTTTATCGCCGGCGCAGTTAATAATGTCAGCCATTAAAGGCACCCAAAAATACAGCTGAGCCAAAAATACCCTTTGTTCCCTTCCCATTAGCCATAATTTGTTGACTTTCAACTTTATTTTTCTCTGTATGAATGCTGTCTTACGTAACGTGCAATAATTTTTAAATATCATTTATATTGAGCTTTGTAATTATAAGTATAATTGTTACTGTTTAATATATTCACAAAAACGTCCAGAAACACTTTATATATCAACGGAACTATGACGAAGGTTCAACATTATTTGACAATGCTGAGATCTTTTTTCACGTCCGCTAAAACAAGGGCGAGGTATAGAACCCATCCCCCGAGACGAGTGATAAAAATCCTGTGGCGGTTCTTTTAGAACATAAATTGTAGCACATTTGGAGGATCCCGGGGAAAAAGTTTAATCTGTTTCAGACGAGGAATAATACAAATAGGCCTAGTTTCGCCGTTTTTCTTGGATACGGTTTATATAAAGTTTCGTAAAGGAATGTGTTTTTAGGATT
Source organism: Eurema hecabe (assembly GCA_026213755.1). Classification (NCBI taxonomy): domain Eukaryota; kingdom Metazoa; phylum Arthropoda; class Insecta; order Lepidoptera; family Pieridae; genus Terias; species Terias hecabe. The sequence continues at coordinate 6,166,522 of JADANM010007051.1, read as the reverse complement.
ATTGCAGCGATAGATCATAATAATAGTAACAGCCTTTTTTATGGCATAGATACGCGGAATCGCTTTTACAGAATACGGTTATAATAATGAGTTTTTATTTTTCAAAACAGCTGTGGTTCCACGCGCTAAAACCTAAACCCCGTATTTTTTATTATAGTAATTAATTTTCGAGAAAACGAATTTTAATTTTCAAATGTACGAGTACTAATGTCGATGGAAATCAATCAATTATTATCTTTCTAAAATTTTCATTCACATAAGACTTTAAATTTTAGCTTGCTTAAGAAACAGACAAACTTTCGTATTTATAATGAAACTAGTACTAGCCCGCCCCAATTTCGCACGCAAAACGAAATTAAAACAATTGCGTAGTTTTTAATATTTATAACGGACAGGCAGACAAATCAGAAAAAATCAAAACAAAAAAAAAAAACAGTAAAGAAATAGTGATTTTATTATATCAATGAATTAATAAAAGACGTAGAAATGGACGTGTAACACAATTTCATAAGGATAGATACAATAATTAAAAGCTTACGTAACTAATACGTAGATCAAACGATTTACGACAAGCAGTTAAGCCAGCTCGCATTTAATCCACAATAAAGATTGATTGTATTGTGTAGAACATCTATTATAGTAGGAAAAACGTAATATGTTCAAAATTTATCTAAGTGATATTTTTAATAGTAAAATTGTTAAGTTTTGAAGCTATGAGGTTGGAAGAAAGCGATAAACTCGTAAACGGTATATTTACAAATAGAGAATTAAACATTCTGGGTTATAATGTTTATCCGTATGTAGATAGAATATGTTAATTTAAAAAATATCACTATAAAACTCATTTAGCGTGTTAAAGTAACATACAATGTCGTGAATAATAGGAAAAAGACATTTTTCATTTCATATAAAATTAATTGTGACGAAAATTATTCACTATATAACACAGTGTATTGACAACTACGACAATTTTATTTCACGTTTATTTTGTATATCACAAAAAACCCTAGTAAAACATTTTAATCTAAGAACTATTAATGATTTCGCAATAATTAGCTATACACTTCGTATAGATGTCTTGTATCCATTTTCTCCCAACAAAGAGCGGTCACCAAGGATAGAGTCCATTGTCATTAAAAAGACGTCAACTTTGCCGTTGATTTATAGCCGTGTGATCCGCGATAATGGAAATGTGTTATATAATGCTGCGTAAGACCTCATTAACCCTGCGGTTTTGTACGTCGCGGGAGCGTAAGCGATTTCGTTTCCAAGAAATGTGCTGATCAAGAATATTTTCTTTTATTAGTAAGGAAATATTTATTTTATTCCTTGATTATAACAATATTGCCAATTAGCAATGCAATAGAAGGTATATCGTTCAGATGATTAACTTAGGCTATGTTACCCGTTACATCTACTTATTCCATTCAAAGTTTTTCTTTTCTCACGCTTTTAAAAGCTGGCAATGAATTTACATGTACTCACAGAATGTCTATCACCCTCAATTCTCTGGCATCACTAAAATTTCAACCATATATAATAATTAAATAAAATCTTGTAAGTATATTGATTTGAAATCATTATACCACGAAATTAAGGTATATAAAATAAATCCACATAAAAATAAAACGAAATGTAAAATAAATGAAGAGACGTCAGTTTAATAGCGTACCACGAGCCTTAAGGCTCATTATAGGATCACTTATAACTAACCAGGTCACTGAGATACAGGTTAACTGACTATCATACAATACAGCTGGATTTTAAACGATTTTAAACGATTGTAATAGTAAACGATAATAATTTAATTAACACGTATTTTCATGCGATGGCCGAGTCTCAATATATTTATATAAAACATTAATTTTTTTTTAACATTGATATGCGTCACTATAAAATCCTCTTAATTATTACCTAACAACTTAATGCTTCGAGTATGAATATTACAGACACAATTGATTTTTAATTGTTATGCACCACGATCGTGGTCTTAGGGACTGGACGTATTAAGACGAGAAAGTCGCTTAAGTAGAGACTGAATAAATTAATAAACGACTTGGTATTACATGGATCTCATAACTTTTTACCGTAGAACAATTGAGTTGGGAGACTTGGTTTTTTTGACAAGTATTGTTTTTGATGGGTTATTATTTTACGTCAAGGTAAACGAGCTCACCATGATATGAGATTGTTTATAAATAAGTCGCAAAAAAGATTAATAATTATCTCGTCCTTGAGTAAGATTTTTGTAAGTTTGGTTAACTAACGATATAATTCTTATTATTTTAATAATATAAAAAAGAATTTTATTCTTGTTTTTTGTTAACTTTAAGTAAATAATACTTTTTCAGAATTATTAATAAGACCGTAAGATATACGTTTATCTAATAGTAATACTCATTATAATAATACGTAGATATGTTGTGTTATAATCTTTGCATCTATTGGGACTAGTTTGAAAAATAATTCTACTAATAAAAGCCTTTATTATTTCTATGTGTCTTAGGCTACAAATAAGTCAGGACCATATAAAAGCCCATTGATGTGGATGTAGCTTGTACGGTGGTAACTTGTAAGCTAAATAACCTTTAGCTTAATACAAAATAGCTAAATAATTGTTTACGTAGTAACGCAAAGAATGTAACCCAAATCAAGAGACTTCAGTCAGGGCTGCTAACAAATATTAAAGCCGGCTAATAATTGCCGTTTCGCAATATTTAACTTCGTTTAACCCTAGTGGAGGCAATTATAAAGTTTAATTACTAGATAGTGCCGGTTTGTCATGCGCGGACTTTGGACGTAGTAAATCTGCTGGCTTGTTTCGTAACTTATGGTGCTATGTTCCTACGTTATTAGCATATTGTAATAATGCCTGAGCCCGCGTTGCTTGCGTATTTGTGTAGGAACACGTAGGCCTCAAAGGAATTCGACCACGTTCTGCTATCAAACCAGCTTTTCGGTACTACTTATGCCATATTAAGACATTGCATCATTAATTCGGGAATATTTTAATTAATTTGCCTAACTGAACGTTTAACTGACGTTTGTACGTTTCTATAGAAGGTCATAGGGATATATGGTGTAGGTCGAAAAGGACTGATTGCTAGTATTCATCAGAAAAACGTAGTAATGGCATTATATGAACGATATTGATGAACACACTATGATCAATTAAAACACACACATACGCAGACACAAATGATATAGTCTGCTTTATTATGTGTGTGTGTCTTTGTGGTTAAAAGTAAAAAATATATAAACGTAATTACGCACATGATAAAAATAAACTGTAATTGCTAGGCAATCGAATTTTAAAGAGAAGCACACCCACCCTTGCGAATCCAATAAATTAATTAATGATCGTTATAATGGATTCAGTTGTTTGTAGAGGCAACAATCCGAGGTATTTAATAATAATTTGTTATTCTTAGAAACGAGCGAGCAATAACAACTATATCAGATTGAAGTTGAAGATGTTTCCTATAATTTCATTAGACCGGCCTCTGTTATTGAGATTGTAATTTATCATGTAATTTTCATTAACGTCGTTGTTACAGCCAATTATTTCCTTGTTTGGATGATAGCTACAGTATAATAATCTGAATGTTATTACGTTGAAGTTTTAGTTTGATTAAAAAAGACGCACATGTTTAATTTAATACATAGATCTTGGCATTTAGCAAAATATTTTAATATTTCTTGATAATTGTATTTTACTCAATACAACTTTGAATCGGTCGTATTCGAATCAACATGTAAAAAAATAATGTTTTTGTTTTCACGTAATATTTTATAATATTATGTAATGTTATAAAGAATTTTTGACTTTGACTGTAGGTACCTATTATACTTCACATAGCTCCCCTCAAATTCAATATTTAATCATTAAACTAACATTTTACTTTCGTTTAAACTTTCAAATCTAATAATATACTAAAACTATCAAACAATACGTTTACAATTTCAAGCAGTACGAATGTTTAAAATCCTTAAATACTAAATTTCGCGTGGTATTCATCCATCTAAGGGTAGTCCTATCTCGAGCACTAAAAACGATACCTAATCACTAAACTACGCTAATAAAACTAAACTAATCGAAACTATTTACAGTTATTAGTTCAGGGGTGAAGTGAAAAGCCCAATCTAATTTTTGCTGAGTAAACACTGACGTAGATGAATGCCAGCGACTGACGGCTCATTAAACTTTATAATTGGCTCGCTATGTAGGGCAGATGCAAAAACTGTACTGCATTATCTTATATGGGGTTAATGCTTGTAATTTATCACGCGTTAGTTAACATTTCGTGTTTAAGTTTGAAAATATTTTAAAGACTTACAAGGTTAGACGTGTTTTGTAATTTGCATTTTTCTCGTATTGTAACGTGGTTGGCCAGTTCTTGTTTTAAGACTACCTTTAGGTATACGCTCGTAATAAAAAAATACTATTTAATGTGTAATATTTATACGTACCTATGCTAATAAATTTTAATATAAAGCTGTTCGTTATTCCCAAACATACAACTTAAATATAACATCAACATCCATTACGCAAAACTAAACCTAGAATACCGAAAACAAACCGATACCGGAATTTCCAACTCCGTACATTACACACTAGACTTGAGCTAAGGAAACGTGTATTCTTGGAACTCACTCACTTAACTTTAATTACTGTAGACTTTGCACTCGGGATCAGATAAAATTGCATTCCTCCTTTCGAGTCTAGATTGCTTTAAAATTGATAATACGGGGAATGCAACAGATCTAGGACGCTAAGATATAAGTTATTGCTAGATACAATTCTCAGGAAGCTAGCGACTATAATTAATATTTAAAGCATCTACAACAGTCTATTAAGACCGCCTAGGCATTGAAGGAGTAGCTTTTGGTAATACGTCTCATATTGAGCCTATAAACTATTAATTAATTATATCACGAGTCGTCGTGTCGAGTCGCTTTCTGCGCGAAGGGTCATGGGTTCGATCCCCACACGGGAAAATATATTTGTAATTTACATTTGTATTTTACTGGGGTTGGGGTGTTGCTATGTATTGTATGTATGTATTTACAAAAGAAAAGTATGTATATGTAATTTATTACGTTATCTTGTTACCATAACACAAGCCTCGGCTTAATGTCCTGAAAATATTTATTTATTTATCAAACCTTCACTTCTGTAAAGAAATGTTTTCAAAGAAATAGTTTTCTACATTGATACAGGTGCGATAATTTTTAACTTCAAAGACATTTTGCTATTAGCTCGAATCAATATAATTTTCTGGATTCGAAATGCAAGCCTCTTAAAGTTATGTAAGTGAAATTCGTATTCACGGAACTTCCAATTAATGGTGGAAAAAGTTAAAGCAAAACTATTGGATTTCATAGCATTCTTTCCAACCAGAAACGCAGGAATGTTTTCATACCCGAGCAAGTTTCATTATCTCGAAACTTAAAAGATAGCGCCTAGCACCGTCAGTTATATATCAAAAGTGACTTTGTTCGATTGTTCGAGAAATTTCATTAAACTTACCTACCAACTTTGACTAGTCTAGATTCCCACTATAATTTAATTTGAATCAATTCACTGAGTTTTTATCGCACCTAATTGAAATTTATCGGCAAGAGCTTGCTTGAAAAAAATGATAATTGAATTTAACGTTAGCTATGAGAACCACAATTTATTAAATAATTAATTGGTAATGAATACAAACCACCCGTCGCTTATATAACCACAAGCAACTTCAACAGTAAATAATTTATTATTTAAAAATAAATTAAGAATTAATAAAGCTACATTTAATTAAGAATGTACTCATGTTTAATAATGTTTTCTTATTTTCAGAATCTTAAGAATCAAATCATGACAACGAACGTGTGGGTGGAACAGGTATGTAAAATATTTTTATTAATAGCATTTACATTGATTTCAACATTAAGTATAATATATAATGGCCGAACTAGCAACCGTCGAAAGTAGTATTTCATGACGTATTGGGTAGCACCTACGTATATAATTATTATAATCAAAGGAATACAATATTTAATCTTTATGTTTGAGCTTTGACAAAGCTTCATATTTAATTCTTTATCGCGTTGGAAACCTAACGAATGGAAAGATTTAAAGCTTCACCCAGTACCGGTTCTATCCAGTTATATCTCGCTTAAAGCGGCCGGGCCGTCGAAAATAAAGTCATTTAGAAAAGTCAAAACGTCAGAGCGAACGGTGACTAGCGTTTGACAAATGACCAGCGTCCCTGGACAAAAGGAAGGCACGGACCCCCGTCAATAACAACTTGACTAATAGTAGCCCAATACATCCGATACTTTTTAATAGCTACTTCCTTTATGAAGACATCGATGCTGTCGCTTTTTAACTGGACAACATCGATATAAATATATTTTTGTAAAAAATAACTGTTGAAATCTTACTCTGTTGCGTTAGTTAATAAACGTTTATTTAAATTTAAAAATATTATTTTTCTCAAGTTAAGACACTAAGTCAAATTCTATCAATCGTGCATATACTGGAAATATTGTTTCGATAATGCATTGCCAAGAGTGGGCGTTTAGTTCTTATAATACTCATAATAGACACTACGCAGTTTTAATTCATGAGTCAATTGATTAAAGCCAGGAAAATGGCTTCAAGTGTCATTATTAAAACAATATTATATACCTACGATGCATTACCTAATTTAGCATACAAACAATCAAGAATGTGAATTAAGGTGGATGTAGACTTCCATGCTTGTTTCCACCATCCGCTAACCCACGGCACGTTTTTGTATTAAATCTTTTTATCGGAACACGCCCCAAAGTACTTCTAAAAGACGTTCTTTAAAAAGTTGTAGCGATTCGTTTATTAAAGTTAGTTGGAGTTTATTGTTTCGCAAACTTTGTTTGAGTGCAGAGGTCTGTACTTTGGAAACCTTTAGCCGATTTGTGGGATAAGTACATATTTGTCGTAATGTATTTGATTCCCGAGCTCTTCATTTTACATTGTGTCCGCAATTCATTTTGTTTAGAGCATTTTTTTCTTCATTTATATCTTAAATTTTCTTAATTTTAATTTTAATAAAATTTTATTGCTTATGACTGTACGACACTAAAGCAATTAACAAAATACATAAAGTTTTACTACCTACAATATATTCGTAGATTACGTGGTCTTAAATTTGAGAGGGAATTGGATCGTAATTGAATTTTGTATATAAAATCGCAAACGTAAACAACTTAACTCAAAACTTCGACAATAAAACGAAACGAATCTAATAAATAAAATATAAATCATTCACTTCACTCGGTACACAACATTTTTATTAGATCGCGTTATTTCGCAGAGAAACTTGGGTGGCAAATAAATTATTTTACTTCTATAAAAATTTAACGATGAAAATATACGAAAGCGTTGATCGAATTTTACATACATACATAATATATTTTTCAATTTTATGACTGTGGATAGTGCATGTAGCTTTGAGAATGCTTTTTTACGATAGTCGTGAATTTGAATTGATTACAAAACATTTTCATTTATTATTTTAGTTAATGTTAAAAAATAGCAGCGCTGTATATATGAAATACGGTTGTACTTTTTGGTGAGATCATAATAGTAAGTGACGATTGCAAAAAATGTTTTTTTACTGACATACAGCACTGGCTGAAATATTTATTTAAAGGGCAAAAAGTGACTAAGCTATGTGAAAATATGGGCCCTCGTTAATTGCAATACAATACATTGAGATTTTTTATTGTTATTTATTAAGACTACAATTGAAAAACAAGCTCATCAATTTAAATTGTATAAAAATGTGATATTTTTCTGACACTACTAGTGAGACAAAGATTAATTCATCGAATAAATCAACAGACCGAGAAAATCGATATCAAGGCTATAAGTAGTGCAACTGAACCACCTTTGTTTCATATAAAGATAGTCACCATACTATTATTAGTCTATAAATCTGCTATTTAAAACAATAACCTCATTCACTTGTATCTTGTCTGGCGTAAACCTTTCTTAATTACCCTTAGAGGGAGGTTCCCTTGGAAAAATAACGACCCACATACTGATTGACATGCGATGACTTCTCTCATGAGATTTACACCGGTATTCTCGATACAATCTGGCCTCAATCAGACCAGCGGACCACAAAAGTTCATTCCTCACGAGCAAGTGTTACCAGGCTCTAAAATAAAACATATCATAACACTCGCATAATACGAAAGAAATATCTTCCAAGTTATTACAATAAATACACGATAAAAATAAATTTTAATATACACGTCGTCTCGGGAGAAATAACCTCCATAAAAATTTTCAATTCACTGATTTACGAATAATGGAAAGCTTAGGAGTGACTCGAACTTATTATGGGGCTTCAGCCGATGTAGGTTATATTTGTGATTGAGCGAACACTGAATTTCTGCGTCGCTTCGATTCGTATCAATAAATACTAACTCCAACTAGGGATTTTGTTTACGTGAAATTTGTAATGTAACTTTTACTTATTTTCAATATAAATAAGACCGATAGCAAGAATTATCAAGGAATTATTATATTCCTTGTAAGGGTTTTTTTTTATTTCAGTCCAACTAGACGTACATTACGAGTAAATAATCATTATAAACAAGATATCATCTGCATTCTAACGTTTCAGGGATACTCCCAGGGATAATCGCTAAATGTACATGTATAATAATTCACGGTTTGTTGGACTTAAAGCAAATATTTATTAGAATTCGCTCTGCAAGCGAGAATAAAGGAAAATAATAAACATTTTTCAATAGTAACTTTCATAATAAACAAATCCATAAAACACAAAGACGAAAGGCGTTTGCGTCAAATGAAACGCTCGTTTCAAATACATACTTACCTCAAATTCTTTCTGAATTTGGAATAGAAAGAAACGTTCCGACATTTTTGCTTAACAATTCGATAAAGTTTGTTTTAGCTTTGTTGATATTTGGCATTTCATTCGCATCAAAAGTTATTCTTTCGCGGTCTGAATACTTTATTAAACAATGAAACTCCTGACTCAACTTGTGATTATTGTCTAATGTTTTTGTATTATTCTTCTATTACGGCTATATTGAGATGGTGAAGTAGGTTGCTTTACGATTAAAAAAGGTTAAAGGTTCTATTATTTAATGTACCTTAAATTATGTGTATTTTAATATTGATTCAATTAATCTAAATATAGGTTTTATTAGATATTGTATGAATGAAACCTTAATCAAGAAGGATATCAGGACAGAGAGAAAATGACCCCGTGTATACTTGCTCATGTGTACTGACACCGATAATGATGCTCATTTATGGGAAAAGCGCTTAGCACACAATAACTCTATAGTTCATAAAATAGACTCGCTCTCTCAAAGCATTTAATAACTACACAGACATTTTTCGGATTTCAAGTGGAATGTTGAATTAAAGTCATTCGAAATTAGCAGAAGCGAATACACCTTTAAACTGAGAAAGAGAGTCTACGAACCAACTTAATTTAGCCTTACAGCATGAGTCTTTCACTCTCATTAACAGTAAGTAGTAAAAAAACAGACACAATTCATTACGAGGTGCTAACATATATCATTATTCCAATTGCAATTACATCTACAGATAGGTTAAACATCAAAGAGATAATTCATATTATTTGATATATAAAATATTACCCCTTACATGCTTGCGTAAAACGCACAACTACAGACAGCTACTATACATTTATTCATTGCTGAAATAATCAGGTAAACCTATGCCTTATTGATAAGTTAAGAAATTGACAATAACATAGCAAATGTATGTACAAAGAGAAGCAATTATTATTCTTTGGACTGCGGTAACCCTTAAAAACATCTTCCATATTAGCACGCTCGTCTAACCACGAACAAAATATAATAAACGTCGATCACAATAAACCGAAATCTCGTATTCATACAAAACACAATCGGATTACAAAAAAGTATGGTAATACGCGAAATATCGACGCGACGAACACTCGATTGACATGTAATCGAAAAGTCACGTCACAACGAACAAACGTTTTATTATTCTAAACGCAAATTGGAAATATTAAAATAAATGGTTTTCACTACGACCACTGTGGGATTCCGTTAATATTGAAATGTCATTTTCGTATGACAAACGATTTTTTGAAGTCTGATTTGGGATGAATAATGAACAAGTAATCAAACGATCTTCTGAAATTGCGAAAGAGGAATTATAATATGTTCGGAGTGAACTGACTTATATTCGTGAGTAATTTTATTTTTTTGTTTATATCAGTTATACTTATACTTGGGATGTATTAGTAGAAGGCACAAGCGTTATTAGTCTTACTGTTATTGTGAACTTAATTTCTTTTGATAAAAACATACATGCAAGAAAGTTTAACAATACAAATCTCTTTTATTTTAACTGATATGAATGAATTATCCTTATTCAAAACTGTAGATAACACAGATATTTTTGTCTGGTAAAAAGCCCGTCATTAATAAAATGTAAAAATAAATTAAATATTAATTTAAATAAAAATTGCAGACACTTATAAAATGACAATTCTTGTTGCTGTAAACAAAATCGTAGTTAACAATATTTCCTAGAAATTTAATTTTATCTTTCCCAACAGTACAAAGTTTAATTAAAAGCGGAAACACGTAAAAATAACACTTAACTGTACGTGCATGTAATCCCAAAGTCACCTCACATTAGGTACATGACCTACATTTTCTCAGTTATTCACAAAGACGTTCCCGAATTAAGTCGACGCAGTTTAAATTGAGTTTTAGCAACAGTAATTTCGGCGTACAAACCTCGCCAAAATAATAATTGACTTTCATTATGAAGATCACTGCTACGTAAGGTCTTTATTTTGCTTACTCCGAATGTTCCGCGCCTATTTTTGGCACCTGACTTTAATATTGCGCTTTCAATAACGATATCATCGCATCCTTGTATTATACGAAACACTTGAGTACATATTATCTTTTATATTTGTATAGAATTAGCAAAAAAACTTTCTATTTTCAGTGTTCCACAACACAGAAGTTTAACTTCTGTGGAAGCTGTGCAAATGTAAATTTTGTAACGTTTGTCAATATATATTTATTATAAAACTAACAATAACCTTAAGGCCAACAACTGTACATTTCTTACGTAATTTTAGATTAAATATCAATGTAGCTATTAATTATAATTTCAATAATGTCATACTTCTTGGAAATACCTTATTTAGTTAAAATATTGTACGTTTTCAATTTGCCTCAGTTCGATTAGCCATAGTTTTCTAGTAATTAGGTATTACAAAGGTATCGTCGATAAATAATATATAATATAGAACTAATAGCCCAAATAGTAAATAATCTATTCGACTATTAGATCGTCGTTCACCTCCCTCGCAAAGATAATGATTGTATTAATGTTTCCCAAATTATTTTCCACTCGAAACGCAAACGTTTGAAAGCGAAAAGAGCTCAAATAAAGGCTCTAAGGTCGGAAATTGTGGCGCCTTATTAGATTCCTCGCCTGAGGCGTCAATTGCTCCGAGCTGGGGCTTGACCAATTTTTTTCACTTCAACCTCCTTTTTAACAGTTAAGTAATTGATTTGCGTTCATATTGTAATGTACACGTGCGCTGAATTTTTAACGGAATTTTCCTGTTTACGTTTATTTCATTGAAAATTAGAATGTAATGGCTTGTTTATTTGGTAGGATCACTTTGAAATAATACAATAAAACTGTTATATTGACTCGTTATAAATGAATATATTGTTTAGACTATATTAACGACTTGGTAAAAATTAGCGAAATTTCATATTCACAACATCATACAACCAATAATATTTGTATTATATACTTTAAGATTTTATTATTTAGGAATATATATATCTTTCTTTCGTGACGCGTACTCCGGCAATGAGTTAAGTTTTCTTATCTTATTATATAAGAAACGGCTTATAAGTACTGCTTATAAGTAAGGCTGATTGTGATTGTAAAGATTGTGGCGAACTGTGGTGTGCCCATCTGCAAAAAAAATTACGTATTCTTCAGAGTCCTAAAGCATACGTTTACGAGTGATTAGTTATTATTATGTATATGAATAAAGTAAATACGTTTGTTCACAGGAGTGGAACGATTACAAGCTCAAATGGAATCCTGACGATTATGGTGGTGTCGATACGTTGCACGTGCCTTCTGAACACATATGGCTGCCAGATATAGTTTTATATAATAAGTAAGTTATTCTTTTACTCTATATTCGATGCAAATTACTGCTTCTTATACTTATAATTAAGAAGGCGTGCTACTTTTAGCTCAACTTTATCAAATAGTAACTTACAAAATATTGATAAGCTAGAATAGATCGTTTACATTGCCATAAAAATTTTTGAGATTTTAAATGTAGGTAAAGCTGGAAAAGAAATTTCTAATAATTTAAAAATTATTAGAATTAAAATGACTAAAATCTTATACTTTTAAAAGTCAAATTAACGGAATTTAGGACTTCGGATATGAAATTAAAAACTAAATTAAAGTTAGTTAGTCCACATTTAGAATAACTTTTAGAATAGCCACAGCGTTAACCAAGAACTGTATCTCTGTAATCCTTAAAAGAGGATTTAATTAAAAGCCCTACAAAGTCCCGTTCATCTAACTCTGGTTGTTTACTTTGAAATCAATTTAAGAAAGTTTCGCAAGGAACCTGCGTCCGAACTTCGCTAGACCCTATTTCTTTCAATGAGCGCAAACTTCTTATATAAAATGTGATTTTATTCGGTGGTCCCCTTATCTCCTCATTTCGTCGGACTGGGCCCATTATTTTGCATTATCACTGTGACCCGACAACTTTATCGTTGCTATTTCGCCGACAAAAACTGTGAAGCTATCACACGCTTTTGTACGGGAGAATTATCTCCGTGTCACTTTGGTAATTCCAGCACGAAATTGCTATACTCTATAGCTTACTGTAATCTTTTTCCTTTAAAATCTTCGTCTTTTATGTAAGGAGATAATTTCATACATTAATCGATATAAACTATGATAATTAATTAAATGTTATTTTAATAAAGATGTCCAAGATGTTAAACCAAGACTATAGAATCTCATAGTCTCAATCTATCTATAATCTCACTTACGCTCAATAAGAGTTATGCAGAATTATTTTAAGTACATTTTTAGGATAACACATTCAATCAACAAGTAATTTAAATCTTAATTAAATCGAATGTACATTAAAACTACGTCTAAATCAAATCGTTTGTAATATTCAAACATATTATATTTGATAAATATTTTTTTAATATTATATATAATTATACCATTTTAAGACGCTTTTAAATAAAATGAAATACGCCACTTTAACGTTGCCAACTGGAATCCTGAGGCTATCGGAAGTTTAACGCTTATTTAAAAACCCCATATATTTGCGGAGTCACATTATCACTGCGGCTCACTGCATTTCTGCGCATCAAAGAATATCAATCCGTTAAAAACTTAAATCCCACAAAGTAGAGTTGAAAATTGAATGATTTATTAAATAGTGGAGCCTGAGGTTGGCCAGCCGGAATGTACGATAAGTGCAGTGTAATCTAAATAGCATCAAGGTGGAATTAAACCTACAATAAACTCGCTAAATCGCGTCAAACGGATAGACGCCACGTTCTGTAATTGCAAAAAGGTCAACAAAGGATGGTCAGATTAAAGATAGTAGTGAAACAAATCACTAGTACCTAACATACCTATTTATTATGAAAAGATAAGGAAAGATAAAAGAAAGGAAGCAAAATTTACCAAATATTTAAACAAAGAAAATGTTATGTTAGATCAAAATATAGCTAATTACAAAGGCTATGCATCGTTTAATACAGTTTGCTCAATCCTCTATAATGCAAAAGTTTTTTAAATAAATGATTCAAACGGCAAATTATGTGACGTGTAACGTGAACTCAAAAGTTTTCTAATTACCCCTTAACTGACATAACGTACTGACAGCGCAAAAGCAATTTGTTCTGAAATAATATGCACGCATTTCATAATAGTTTTATGCAAGGATTAATCTAAATTGCGCTTGAGTTTCTGTCGTCGCTATTTACCCAGCTATAAGGTAACAAATAAACGCTCTTAGGTTAATGTAGTTGTAATATTTTTACATTTAGGTAAGCTGCTAGAGTTTACTGTAATGCACCTGTGACTTTCCTAAAAGCCCTCGCCGCGAATATTTCGTGTAAACTTTATTTTTAATGGCGCCACGTTAGCCTAATGGAAGACAAGGCGACCTATATTTTATGAGACAATTTTCACGGATGTAAAAGTTAGGTACGACAGCTTTTAGACAAAATGACACAATTTGCTTAAGCCTGTCAAGTGTTTAAGGATTGGAGAGAGCGCTGCCATTGACAGTATAACTTTATCATAAACTCGTTTTATATTTATTTTTGTAACAATTTGGTATTGGAATTCAATAATGGGGTGGTTTATTTTATATTTACTTATTTATTGTGTCCATTCCAATGTTAAACGTGAAATGTTTATCATTATAGTATAAATATTATCTTGATGTTTTATTTATTCGCTTATTATTGTAAATAGAAATCTGTTTTTTATAAATTCATGAATTTATTAATTAATGTTTTGATACGTAGGATGTAATTTAAAAATCATGAACAAAAACGTACGTAATAATTTAGGCAGAAATATATTACTAAGTGAGTCTTTACATTTCAGTAGCTTAATAAATTGCTATTTCTCACGTTCAGTGCCGACGGCAACTATGAGGTGACGATAATGACGAAAGCGATCCTGCACCACGACGGGAAGGTGGTGTGGAAGCCTCCGGCCATCTACAAGTCGTTCTGCGAGATAGACGTCGAGTACTTCCCCTTTGATGAGCAGACGTGCTTCATGAAGTTCGGCTCTTGGAGCTATGACGGCTATACTGTAAGTATTTTTTACATAGGAGGTAGACGAACAGGCGAGCTACCTGATGGAGAGTGGTCATCACCGCCCATAAACACGCCTGGAGCTTGACAGCTCTCTGAAGTGGCTTACCGGCCTTTTATTTAGCATTCGTAATCGCATATATAAAGATTTAGGTTAAAAAATTTTAAGCAATAAAATGAAATAAACCTCATTGATATACATACTGTCTCATATCAGTCTGTCTTTAATTATTATAAAATATATTAACTTAATGTCCCAAATAATCCCAAATATAATGTTCAATATTTTCTACAAAGAATTCCCTGAAAGAAGAACTGCCAGCATTTTCAGTTATGATTGAAATATTTAAATTTGATGCAAATACATGCATTCAATTATACTGTTGGATGCAAACCATCTAAGAGTATTATAAATTGCATATAATTATTCAAATTCGTATAATCGGAGAAAAACGTTGTTCCATTATGATAAACAAAGTAAAATATTGAATGAATTCTATATCCAAGCTATGCATTCACCCTTTAAATACATTCTGTGAGCGTGCAAGATATCGAATTTCTTTGTGTAGCCTCTCCTAGCAATGTCGGATGAAATATCGGTAAATAATAAATAATACAGCGAAACGCTGGGTGTGATAAAAGTTTGGAATACAGTTAACGACGATAGGCCTCTGAAAGACGCCGTCATCAATCGAACCGAGGAAGCCAATAAATCCTGTGGTTCCGGCGTTCACATAAATAAAACTAAGGCTTTTTATCTATCTCTTATACCATATGTGTTTGGATCGAAATGAAATTTTGTTTGGAATTTGCTAGTTTTTCGTTTATGTACTTAAATTTTATATATTATATATTTAGACTCTTAGCTCTGTCATTTGGTGTATCAGGAAATTATAAGAAGCTTCTATTTGCAGGTCGATCTAAGGCATTTGAAACAGACTCCGGACTCAGACCACATAGGAATGGGCATCGACTTATCGGAATACTATATTTCGGTAGAATGGGATATCATGAGGGTGCCTGCCACGCGAAACGAGAAATTCTACTCGTGCTGCGAAGAACCTTATCCCGACATCATTTTCAATCTAACTCTTAGAAGAAAAACACTTTTCTACACGGTCAATCTCATTATTCCCTGCGTTGGAATATCTTTCCTATCAGTGCTAGTCTTCTATTTGCCTTCAGACTCAGGAGAGAAAATCTCACTGTGTATCTCCATTCTTCTCTCCTTGACCGTATTCTTCTTACTGCTAGCAGAAATCATTCCGCCGACATCGCTGACTGTCCCCTTGTTAGGCAAATATTTATTATTTACTATGATGCTAGTCACATTATCAGTAGTTGTCACTATCGTGGTGCTAAATGTAAATTTTAGGTCTCCCGTCACTCACAATATGGCTCCGTGGGTGCGCAAAGTCTTTATAGATTTTTTACCTAAAATATTGTGTATACAAAGACCAGAGAAACCGCCCGATGATGATGACGATGATAATGACAAACCTACTGAGGTAAGATATGCAACATTCATTGCTAATTAGCAATAAAGAAATACAATAATTTGAAGTGATTTTCTTGCGACCACATTTTCTTAACGTTATTAAAAAATAAAAGATTATCAAATACTGTTACATTTTACGGTGTAGTAAAGAAAGAGGATCCAAATATTTTTCTATTAAAGTGATCTCATTGCCTTTCCCTAACAAAAAATGCCTTAATACACCGGCGCGGCGTTTAATTAAAATTGTAAAATAAAAGAAAAGTTTCCTAGGGAATCCTTTTAGAGAAAAACACGCCAGTTTTTTCTCATCGTATTTCCTTCATTCAGAACATTTTCTATCAAAATGGATTCAACAAAAACAGCGTGTTATTACGAAGAAATCGAAGCCGTCAACAATAACCGTTTTAATTGTCCTCGGCCGCGGGACTCTAGAAGAACGTTTTCTAAACTCGTCGCGTGAAAGTGTATCGCTAAAATATCGTTTCAAGCCCAATTTCATTCCATTTCGATTTTCCTTTATTACTCAACGCCAGCGGGCTTAACGAGCGCGAGGTTCTTGTTATTTATGTTTCCCTCGTGGCTGCGGACGGATCGCGATATACGAGCCGGCGCGGCCCACGCCCGACACCCAAAACCTACTCCAGACTAATTGTGTGCGGCTTAAGCTGCCGATACAATCACTCCGCGCCCTCTGACGTCTTCATTTGGCCGGACTTTCGTAACTTTTAATGCAATAGGAGACCTCGCCCTTATCACTACTTAATAATATTTGGACTTATTAAAGTTATTCTTTAGAAATAGATTCATTTTGTTGGAAAGTTTGATATTAAAACAAGTATTTTATAGGTGCTGACTGACGTCTTTGGTGGTGACGATATGGATGGCAAGTTCAAGGAATGGGCCTGTGAGGAATACGAACTGCCAGGCATGCCCCCCTCTCCCCCTCCCCCTCCCGGCGGAGATGACGAGCTATTCTCTCCTCCCCCAGGGTCCCCATGCCGCTTGGACTTAGACGATGGTAGCCCGTCGTTGGAAAAGCCTTATGTTAGGGAAATGGAAAAGACTATAGAAGGGTCGAGATTCATTGCGCAACATGTAAAAAATAAGGACAAATTTGAAAGCGTAAGTAAAAGCTAAACGATTACTTAAAATAAACATATAAGGAGTAAATAAATTGTTGAAAGAAAATTATACTAAACGTTGTTTACGGTTTAAGCTATATTTTTGAGTAAGGTTTGTGATATATTTTTGTATTTCACAGGTGGAGGACGATTGGAAGTACGTAGCAATGGTGTTAGATAGGATCTTCTTATTCGCGTTCACGATAGCGTGTGTCGTCGGCACGGCCCTCATCATATTCAGGGCGCCGACCTTCTACGACAACACGAAGCCGATAGATATCCTCTATTCAAAGATCGCCAAGAAAAAGTTGGAGCTGCTCAAGATGGGCTCGGAAGGCGACCCGGGTCTCTGAAATTCGTCTTACGTCTTCGGCCACTCGCCGCCGAAGACGTTCTGGGAGCTGATCGTGATGTGGTGGCACGGATGATCCATGTAAGGCTCCCAGCGGCAGTGCTCGGCGAGGACTCAGTGCTCGGTGCGGCGCGAGCGGCCGAACCGTCTTTTGTACAAACTGTGAGACTGTGTCCGTCGATAGTGCGATCGAACGCGGAGTGGCCGTTTTGTGTTTACGCCGGATCTGCCATAGCGCTATTTTTATAAGAAACCGCCGATTGACGTCGCGTGTGAGCCTATTTTGTATCTTCGACGTTTGTTTTACGGTAATTGTTTAATACGACGCACAACATTGGATTATCTATAGATGGTCGTTTCGAGTTTTAAGTTTTTAGTGACGTCTTCGATGTATCGAATGAGTAAGGTTACATTAAGGTTTATTCGAATACAATATGAGCTCAATTCAGTAATGTGTAAGTATTATTAAAAGCAATTTCGAATCAACTATAATTAATTAATAGTTTGACGTAAATACGTATATAATATTTTCGTGCGGACGTCCTCGATGTGTAGGGCATTGTAGTTGAGGTATTTAACATTGGTGATTAAATAAGTACTGTGAATTATACTTTTAATATTTTATATACTGCGTACTCGCGTAAAAGTAATATGGACAATATGGATAATATGACGAACATAATATGCCCTGTAGCTGTAATAAAAGATGTAGATATCGTTAGGGTAAATATGTAGGTATCATAAATAATGGATTCCCATATTATGAAGCCAAATTAGTTTAATAAAGACAAGTATCGCGTCAGTGATATTGTTTGACTAGATTTCGATAAAACAATTGACTGCCAATTGTAATATATAACTTTTATAAAACTCAGTATTCTTAGATAGTTTGATTACTCGTTTAATTAATTACAATTTTAACGGTGTGCCAAATATTGCCAGTTATTTCATAGTTTCGAAAACGCCAACTGATTAAGTTTAAGATTGTCGTTCATTTTTATATGCTTGTTCATAAGTTGTGTAACGTCTTAAATTGCTTGCCCAAAACAATGACTGATCGTTGGACTTCGAGTCTATTCTTATCGGAAATATCTACGTCTGTAAACTATTATTAACGTATAAGTATTTTCAATAACAATCCTAGAGTACAGGGTAAAATTAGAACACAAACTTCTCTTAATTTGTAATCTCACGTTTCACCGATTGTAATGTCTTTTACACACCTAACGGCACTTTACCACTTAACGTCTAAGATATTAAAATCATTGTTGAGGTTTGTGAATTTAGTCATAAAAATTTAGGTAGTCTAAAATTTTTTCTTAGATTAGAATCGGTTAGTAATTCATTTCGTTCGTACCTATCCACTTCATGTTCTAAAATTTAGTAGATTGTACTTTTGGAGTCATCCTAGCGCATGTCGGCGCGTCGCGCTACATCACATTAACCCATTCGTAGGGTATCGTAGAATTTGTCGTATAATAATAATAATAAAATTTCGAGCCGCGTTTTTGATATGTCAAAGTAATTCATGATTATTAGATACCTAATGATAATCTAGTTAAATCAAAGTTATCGATATTTTAATAAACACAGCGAGCGATAGGAAAACAGGGAATGGTATAGTGAATTAAAGCCGTATTGTGTGATTCGTCTTAAATGTTTATAATACGTGTTGTTGAATGTGTTTAGATGTTTGTAACGTTGCAAACGATGGCTAGTTTACATTAGGAGAAATAATGTTAGTTCATACGAATAATGCTAATGCATTATCTGACGCTCGCTAAAGGTTGAAAGAATATAGTACCTACCGTTCCGAATAGAAGCAAAAATCGCTCGTAAGCAGCTCTGAGCCAGCCAGGATTGATATAGGGGAGAAATTAGGTTCGATGTGGACGTCACGTAGGTAAACCATGCGAACAGTGATGAATGGGAACTGGCATCTAACAGATTGCTCCCCTTATTGGTCAATGATCGTGGATCCACCGACCCAGGCGCTCGGGCTGGTATCTGTCGCCTCAATCACGGTTCAAAGGAATTTTTGAATGGAATTGTTCAATAATTTTACTATAAGTACATCACATATATTAATCGAAGTAGGAATGTGCTATTGCACGCACCGAAACACACCAAATTAGTATTATTATCAGTAACATACTGTTAGTTAAGTCCACAGGCTTCCCACACTGTTCCGTGATTATCTAATTTAATTGTAGATATTCGGTAGAAAATAAACGGTCTGTTGTTATTTTTATATGAGTACAAGTAAAATAATTAGATTTTCTAAACACCATAGACGAATAAGACATGAATATTATGACGGATAAAATGAATATACTAGATCATAGTAAGATATTTATGGTACGAAGTAAATGTTGTGTATTTGTAAATATTGCTCCATAAGGGAGAGTTAGTGTAATAAAAATGAAAGTTTATTACTTTCGATGTATTACTCATACTGCAATAAAAATTCGAGAGATAAGCAATGCGTACATTTTGTGACGAAAGTTAATGTGAACGTATTCATAGTGTAGGCCCGTAGTTGTTGTAACTGGACGAGCTAAGTCAATACAACGATCGATATCTACTTACGATAAAGTAAGCATTGTTTAATGGTTACAGATGTTAATTGCTCTGTTTCTTATTATTCTATTCTTGTCGTCTTAGCTCCGATATAGTTTATGTAATACTTCGTTATACTCTTAAAGAACATTTGTTTCAATTGTGTTTTGTGTTGTCTAAAAGATAACATATATAAAATTGTTTAAATTGGTTGTTATATCGTTTAAGTATTATGTGAAAGTCGTACAGTGGATAATATCTGTACCATTCGGATGATAAACGGGTTAAAAAAGTAGTATCTCGTATAGATGGTTGTAGATAGGAGAAAGATAAAATTACGCTAGTTCTTCAGTAATAAGTATTCAAAGAGAACGTCTAAATTATAAGTAATAACATTAGCTTCTCAATGTTTTTAGAGTTAGTCGACGAATGAGTCAGCTCGATAGCCCGATGCTAGATAAATTTGTTGCTCTTCTTCGTCAGTCTTATGTTATATCATATTGTAATAGTTTATCTTATTTCATACATTACTATTTTTTTTTAATTGTCTTACTTTTTAATTTATTACTTACAATTACTTAGTATGGAACTGCTTAGCTTATTCTACTTGATCACTATTTTGCGTACCTAATAATGTCATCCAGTGAAATTTTTAAATATTGGTTTAATTATGTTTTTAGATACAATTTTTTATGACCTTAGTTAACAAGTTCCAATGGCGGGTTTGTCTACATCGGGTGAAAGGGCAAGAGCTCATAGTCAGCTATCAAATGGCTGTCAGTAATTTTAAGAATCGACTTAACTGAAATGTTGACATGTACATATAGCTGATCAACATAGATAAATAAATTATATCGTATCGACAAGTTATTTTTCTATATTTCGTTCAGTATCCTTAGTGTAAAGTTTAGTAGTACGTAATGTTAGATATATTTTAAGTTATAATGTTTGTCGTTCAGCAATAAATCAGTTTAAATAAGTTGGATTTTACCATTAATCATAGTATATTCATTTTTGTTTTAAATGATGTCCATCGTACTTGTAAATTTGATTTGAATGGAGTCGACAGTAATCCGTAACGCTTTATAATTAGGTTCATCGAAGTCTAGAATTTCGCATAGCGTTTCGTGTATTTCACTTTTGGAATCATAATTTTTCTTGCACTTTACGCGTTTATTTGTATATTTTAATACATTTAGTGTTTACCTTCTTGTATATAATCAAATAAAGTTTAGGTAAGTTTGCTATTTTAAACAACGTCTTCCAAGAGTGGCGTAAGGTTGTTGCTTATTCGACCTTAATTTATTCCCATCACAACTTTTTGATTTATTCAATGTTTTTCCGATACAACTTGCTTGTTTCTTTCTTGTACGATTTATTTGTGTTGTTTATTCGTGATAGCTTTTCCATTATGATTCTGAACGTTTTTGTGTAAACATTTGTTAGAGGATAAGTATAATTATAGATGTAAGTAGTTGAGATCACAATGAAATGGCGTTGAGCTTCCAACACGATTAGATGTAAATACAGAAATTAATTATTAATAATAATGGCTTTTACTGATTCATTTCACCTTGTCGATGTTTTTTTTGTATATTGCGAATAAAAATTGTTTGAAAGAAAGAAAAGTTTCTGTTATTGAAGACTAATGTGCAATAGCTATTAAACTATTTTATTTTTTCTGAAGATTGCAAGTTTTTTTTGTGTAAATTTAAATTGACTGTATTATCTTAATTGGCACTTATTTTTTTCTAAATATGAAGTTGTAAAATGTTGTAAATTGGTGCCTACTTTAGTTGTTTCTATATTTGAGTTTAATTAACCTATATCTTCATCATTTGTAATTTTCTTTGTTGTACAGAACATGTTGATTTTAAAGTTATCTGTACATAAAACGCTTGTGTACATATTTTAAGACATTTATTGTTAAACTCTAAACATTAAATGTCCTTTTCTAGACGTAATTTTATATGTTCGTTTTAATATTTATTTCAATATTCTCGTCACGAGTAACGGCGTGTTTGTGTGGAAATTGCAGGGAGAGTCATTTGTTTTAATTTACTAAATTATTCAAATGTTCTGTGTCGGTTAATTTGAAAGATACGATTTCTATATAAGCTAGTTGTGAGATCTATTTACTTTTATATTCAAAGCTAAATACCTTCATTTAACACTTATGAATTAACAATATAAAAACAGCTATCCTTTATTAAATACTTTAGGTATTATATTATGTTATGACATTCCTATGTATTAACTTTGAACGATGAAATTTTCCCACAATTTCCTACACAATATCGATCAGTGAAAATGACATTCGCAGGATGAACACCACGTAAATTAATATTGTTAATAGTTAGTAACACGAAAATTCCTATATTATTTTAAATGTAAGGTATTATAATTAAAACACAATAATAGATCTCAGTAATTTCTATATAAACTTAGTTTAAGATTCGTTCGGTCGATTGTTTGTAAAAATGCCACTTAAAAATAAAAAGTGCACTACGCTACTATTAATAATTTAAGTCTATAGCTCAATAATTTATTAATTACATAATAATATATGTAATGTAAAATAATAATGTAAAGTCAAACTTATCATAAGTGACGCGAATACCGATAATTGTAACACTAAAGTAAGTCTCATTTTGTAATATTAATTAAAATCAAGCACTACGACGTACTATTATGAATACACTTGACTTCTTACTGCTAATATTGAAATGTATTATAATATGAACTATAAATATTAAATGTTATGCGTTAATAATAAATTCGAGCGTTTTATTTCTGAATCCATCATCTTTTGTTTCACTCATATTTACTTATAAGAGAGTTATTAGTTCAATACTTCAAAGTTATGTAAAGTTATAGAAGAAGAGATTTTAATGAACTTTTGGAATACTGCTTTTCCGATTATTTTCACATCTTTAAAGAACTTTAGTAACGCTACTGTTCATTTTTGTGAAATTTGTATTATAGGACAACATTCTAGAATATGTATTCGAAATTTTAATTTATATCTTTTAAAAAATCTATTAAATTATTCTCATATTTGACTTAAGATGATAATAGAACGATAACACATCTTCATATAACGATATTTAATAACAGACACAATTCAATAGTTTGATAATACTACAACAAAACATAATAAGGTTAAAAATCTATCTTCCAAAGCTGCTACTAAACAGAGACCAGGGACTTTTAGCAGTATCCACAGAAGGAGCTGGGGCATTATAGTATCCTTTAGCTAGATCGACCAGAGACAAAGGACATTTGTAGACCTCACACGACTCTAGCAACACTCCTAGTCTATGGGCCGCGTCATAGACTGCATGCTGCAATGGCTCTGTTGGAAGCACTTTGGTCATTGGCAACCTGAAAAAGAGATCATAATAAAAAAATTAAAAACAAACACTTCATTGACAGAAAATTGTTGTTGAAGCGATATCTTTCAGGCTATTATGACGTTATAAAAAAATCATCTTAACCCTTAATACACTTAAAATACGCTTTGAGATAGAAACTTAAGTCATGTATATATTATAAAATTAAGTACATTATGGGTAAATTAAAAAAATGTATTTTTGGAAATAAAAAATGTAGTAGTACATATTATAAGCATAATTAACTAAAATTCACTTAAATTATTTTCAAAAAATTTGAAGATTCCTTCAAATTCGCTTTTATGTTTTTAGGAGCGATTTAAGCATTAAGGTTTATCTTCTTGGCGGTAAAGCCTTATTAATGGCTCGGATTAGCGGTACCCGGCAATGGATTAGTGATTTTAAATCAACGCAAAGTCAAAATTCGTTATGGACCATTTTATTTTGACGATGTAACGCTTCTAAACGATGTTAAACACTTTTGCTTTAAGTAAACTATTAAGTTTTAAATCATTTAAGGTTTGGTACATACATTACTAGTTTTTTAATAACAAAAATGTTTTTATTTTAAAGAAAAACATCTTTACTTTTAGTAAAGCATAAAACAAAGACTCTTTCTTCTGTCTGCCCCTAAATCTTTTAAACTATGGAATCGATTTTCATGCGTTTTTTTATTAATAGATAACAGTGATTCAAGAGGAACGAAAATGTTTAATACATACATAATATAGCCGGGGAATGTAGCAGGTCAACATATATGAATTAGTTAATTAGTATGATTATATTACTTACGTAAACATAGTCCTAAATATTTCTTCCACCATATTCTCTCCGTGGGGAACGATGCGCTGAGTTGTCTCGCATAAAGTTTTTAATATGCATTGCCGACCGTTATAACCCATGCTGAAAATTATATAAAGAAATATTAAGTTCACAAAATTCGTATATAATTATGTTATTATTGTTAAATTTAAGAAAGCTGGAAACAATGTACCTACTCGTGTTAAATAATAATAATAATCATTTATTTTTCTTTTCACAAAGGTAACATAAGTATTACACAACAGAAATTACATATTAACAATAAACACCTTTGTGAGAGACTGCAGTCCATACTGGGAATAAACCTGTGTTACGGAACTACAGACAAAGCCACATTATATCTGTAAATAGGCTAGGAGAAATGATTGAAAACTACATTATGCAACAGCACAGCTTGTGAAAAGAGAAGATAATCTAAAATCCTTACTTGTCCAAAATCAACTCCATTTTTTCATACAACTGTCGTCGACTCCTTCTTTGGGCCATCGGTTTCTTTTTCCTCCGATACGCGTAAGCTGTTTCAGTGGCGTTGGGCAGTTCGTAGGCGATGCCCCAGTTGAGGCCGAAAGTGAAGGTGCCTGGTGACGAAGACGGGGCTGGCTGCCCGATGACACCCACTGTCATACATCCTGCGCACTATAGGAATTTGGTATTATCGTATCTCCAGGCTTATTAGCTTGGAAGCCAATGATACTTTGAACGTATCGTTATAAGCAGCTGAACTTATTTGTCAGTCTTTAGCCTAATTTTAACCCTTAATAGGGCAAAGGACAAATGCTTACCACCTCAGTTTTTTGATCATAGAGAAAGTGTCGTTCTATGTACGAGTTCATAGACTCGTGACAAATAATGCGTGACAATCCATAAAATTTTGTTATTATCTGCAACTACGCTAACTTTCAAAGTTTGCAAACTGTCAACAGTCTAATAAAAATATTGAAGAATTTTTAAAATCGAAGTTGTTTGACATAAAAAAATTCAACTTTTGTTATAAAAAGATTTCGGTAAGTGGATTTATAATATTTAGTAAGATAATTGATTATATTATCCGACAAACGTCTTAGAATATTTTTTTATATGAAACTCATAGTAATTGGAAAATAGTATCAAAATCTGTGGTAAAACTCTTACCGTTGCCCTGTAACATCAACATAGTAGTATTAGGTGGTAATATAGTAACCGTTACCCATAAGCGTACCTACTTATACTTACTGGTACTTAAGTTGCGTATTCGTTGTTTTAGCAAAATGCCGAAGAAAATAAAGTTATCTGACAGTACTATCGCCAGTATTCTAGAAGGTGATCTCTCTGATATAGAAAGTAGCGAAGAAAGTGTCTCGGAAGAACCACTTTTAGGCAATAACGTATTGGATTACGACGATGAAGTTTCGCGAGGTCTCTCTAGAATATTTGGTGAAGAATCTGAATTGGAACCAGGATTAGAGAATTTTGATGACCCGCCCGGACCACGTGTTTCGGTAGAGTACCTAGAAATCGTTGAACCAGTGATACAAGAACCGGTGAGACAATTTAGTACGCGACAAGTATATAATTCGGACTTGGTTGGTCGTGCTCTTTCTGAACCAAGCCACCCAGTTGAACTTGACTTATCGCAGCCTGATGTAGCGGCGAGCACAAGCATAGTTCGTAGACCTATCCGTGTGGTACAGAACTGGACAGATAAGGTTCCAAAACATAACATTCCTAAGTTTGATAACCAGCTGACAGTAAATATGCGTGTCACTCATAAAACATCGCCTATTGAATTTTTCGACAATTTCTTTCCTTGTGATCTCGTAGAGTTGCTGGTAGAACAAACCAATATTTATGCGGCACAAAAGCAAACGCTTCACTGGAATCCAACATTTGTAACTGAAATGCGTGCTTATCTAGGTGTTTTGATAATGATGGGACTTCACCCCTTACCTGATGTCAATCTGTATTGGTCAACTGATCCTTTTTATAGGAATCCTGTTATTGCCGAAACTTTTACTCTAAAGAGATTTAAAAAACTGACTGAAAACATTCACTTGAATGATAATACCAAAGAACCCGCAAGAGATTCGCCAGATCATGATAGGCTTTATAAAATACGCCCTATGATATTAAAACTAAACGAAGTATTCCAGACGCAATGTTCTCAGTCCAGTACCCAATCAGTAGACGAATGTATGGTGAAATTCAAGGGAAAAAGCTCATTAAAACAATACATGCCGAAAAAACCCATAAAAAGGGGTTATAAGGTATGGGCCCGGTGTGATTCCAAGACCGGATATATGTATGTGTTTGACATCTATATTGGAAAAGCAGACGAAAATGCAGCAAGCGAGGAAGGCTTAGGATATAATGTCGTAATGAAATTATGTCAAGGTGTTCCACGCAATACTCTTGTAGTTTTCGATAACTTCTTTACTGGTATTCCACTAATGAATGATTTATTGATAAACAAAGGAATATATGCTGTTGGTACTGTACGTTTGAACCGAAAAGGCTTACCGGAAAAATTATTGCCCAAAAATAAACTCAAGAACGAAAAACTTCAAAAGCACGAGTTCATGTACAAAACCAAAGCTCCCGTTTCTGCTATACAGTGGATGGATACTCAACTAGTGAATGTTTTGACTACAGCACACAATCCAAAATCTATATCTACAGTCAAACGAACACAGAAAGATGGATCCAAGAAAGATATCCCTATCCCCACTGCTATTGCCGAATATACTGTGAACATGGGAGGCGTGGATCATTTTGATCACTTCCGTGCCTCGTATCCAATCGGCCGAAAATCGAGACGCAACTGGTTGCGCCTATTTTATTTCATGTTTGATGCAGCTATCATCAACGCGTACATATCCTACCTACAAATTCACAAGCAAACGGTTCACACACATAGAGATTTTAGGCTTCGTTTGGCTCGCAGTCTTATAGATGGATTCACATGCAAAAAAAGAACCACTTCTATTATTTTTAAGAAAAAACAAGGTGGAAATTTCGGGGTACCCTATGAAATTAGACGCTCTGCTGTGCCACACTACCCAGAAGACCAAGGAAAATTTACTAGATGCCGATTTTGCAGCACGAAAAATAATCAAAAACGATCTAGGATAATTTGCGGTGTCTGTAAGGTCAAATAATTACCACCAATGCCTTAACGCAATCGGGCTATGGTAAAATGTTTACCACCCAATTTTCGCGTACTTGTGATTATGCATTTTCAGATTTTCATGAATAATCATAAAAAGGATTCCAATATAAATATCTAATAACAGCACAAAACTTGGTTTTCAATTTTTATTTCCTTTGCCCTATTAAGGGATATAGAATAAATCTTTTAATTACCTACTCTAATTTGCGTCATAGGTAGTGTCATATATTTTTCTCAGGAAGAAATATTACATACTAAGTTAAGCATGACAAGAACGCAGATACCTTTTATTTTTAAATTTTAAACGTTTTTTATGTATTACTTCCAATTACAACAAATTCTATTTTTAATATAAAAAAAAATTATTATTTTTTTGTATTTAAGACAAATAAAATTATCAATTCAATATATTATGTTATTAAAACACGCATCTTTAATGCATTTCAACTAGCTCACGTAAGTATAAATAACTCACCGAAAAACTGGAACCTTCTGGAAACGCGACGTATCGTTTTCGCCTCGACAATACGGCGGGGTCCGATAGCGCCCCCACAGCCCCCGACAACACCAACAAGAGCGACCACATATCCACACTTTAATCGAACGCAAATGTAGCACTGAATCTGACATCCCAAGAAATTACTTCGATTTCACCGAAAGTATGTCGAGTCGTAACGGTGAACTTTTCACGAGAGCACGTTAATGAAGTGGAGTGTCGCTAAGCGCAAATTACTACGTGTTTAGGATTATTCTCATATTTTATTCGTGACAAGAAACGAGGCCGACTCGGGTCACGTAGGAATATATGTAACATATTTTTTCAACGTCAGGTCACAATCCTGTGTAAGAAACTCGAGAATTTGTTACGTCTCGTGACGTATAATGAAAAGTGACTTTTGTTATTTACAGCGATGTTTAGTACTTGTAACGATTTATTTACCCATATTAAGTTTCACTTGAGTACTCTGTATTCGATTCGCATTTGTTTTCGCAAAATATATTTTAGGGTTGTTTGAATGCAATCTGTTGTTGTCTAGAATGTATTGATGTAAGACAATGGATGTAGGAAGAATCGTCAATAGGGTGAAAAGGAAAAAAGAAAAAAGGTACTGCGCGTTGTTTTTTGAAAACGGAAACCCAATAGAAAATAAACATGTATTTTTTCTTTACTTTTCGAGCTTACAGAAAAAAACAATGATATTTTTTCTTTACACAAATTCTATCATAATTTAAGAATTGACGAATATTTCCTTTCAAAAACTTGTCTCAAACAATATTCCATAGAAATTAGTCCCACAAAACCCCGAGGGCAATATCAGAGCAAAATGAGCAAAATAAATTACTCGGTAAATGGTCAAATATCCCGATATTTAGGTTAAGCTCTGTCCGCAAAGAAATATACAACCAATGCTTACTTGATTGATTCACGAGCGCTGACAACTATTATGTGAAATATCTTTATGTGTAATATATAATATACTCGTATGTCCTTTAAACTACACAGACGTCTTCGTTTGTATCAATTCAGTATTAAATTTTGTATATAATTGTAATAATACGAGACGATAGGGAATGGAAATAAAAATAAAAAGTCCGTCTCGTAGGTGATAAGGAAATCATATAATACCCGCATGTTTTGTTTTGTCAAAATAGTAAGACTACTCAGATATGGCGAAATCAATCTACGGATTGGGGGCTAACAATGTCACACTTTAGTACACTTTAGTAAAAAAAACATAGCAGTGACGTCATGCAATTTTCAAATCAAAGTACTCTCTCTCCTACTTTTACGTATGTGTCTAATATTTTTCATTTATCTATCCGACGGACATTAAATATTTTTAGTCGTCATCCCCTTTCTATTTGTCAAATGACCTTTTAAGGTTAAATTACAATCAATGATCCAAACTCTCAATCAAATTAAAAAATAAATGATATCAATAATCAATAATTGCCTGTAAGAAATCACTAATAATGATAAGGCCGTTTATTGTCAAAACACTATTTGCTGTATTTTAATTTCTAGTTTAAGGTGTATTTCTATATTGTATAGTAAATTGACAAAAAAGTATTTTTATCATTATTTATTATTATTTAACATAAATCTGCGTGTTAATATACAAGTGCGTCTTAATATGATCACGAATATAAAAAACTATAAGCTTAGCTTTTAATATTTCTAAGCTTTTAAATCAATCCTACCTATAGTAATGTAGTAAATTTGTTTAACTTCGTTATGATATATTTATGTAAATATGATTAATTGATTTAACACTTGTCTTCTAACTTTTAGCGAAATTAACTACAAGTACCTATGCATTGATTATAATCTAATACTTTAAAGAAGGATTGTAATCCACTAAATCTCACCTTCAAAAATCACAAATTTTCGTTTTTTTCTTGAAACACGAGGGCTAATCCGCTGAAAGCAGCTAGTGCCGTATAAATAACACTATAGATGGCAATTGGTAGAAAAACCTCAATAGGGATTCGACGTCCAAGTAGCTGCACAGTTCGGTTTAAAGCGATAAGTATTTCAAGGAAAACTACAAATTGCTGCCGTCCGAAGAAAATAAATTCGGAAAGGAATCCGTGCCAACTTCATCAGATTTGCTGTGACTCCTAAAATAAATACAATTGTACCAAATTGTTCAGTTTGTTTATTTACGTTTACTGTTCAAGTTTTTCTGGAGCTTGTTATAATATATATCAGATAGTTTAGACATACGTTTTTATTACTTTATATCATGAGGAATTTTATATATTATATAGGATCATGTTTGTGAAACTCTTTCTTTTAATAATAGGAAAATATCTTTAAAAGATATTTGTTATTCTTACACTCAAAAAGTACTGAATCATTGAA
This sequence comes from Eurema hecabe, assembly GCA_026213755.1. NCBI lineage: Eukaryota > Metazoa > Arthropoda > Insecta > Lepidoptera > Pieridae > Terias > Terias hecabe. The sequence goes on along the minus strand of JADANM010007051.1, from coordinate 6,135,833 downwards.
ATGAAAGCGTACAATAAAATAGATTTTATTTAAATAGCACAGTGGTTTTTAATACATTTGTCTAAGGACAAAGGCACGCGATATGAAAACATTGATATAAAAATTCATTACCCAGTCGTTATGTATAATATCCATTTTTAATTTGCAAAGTAACATGAACGCAAATATATTCAAAATAGCATCTAATAGATCCATTAAACTCGATGTCTAGTGCTTAGGAAATTGTATTGATATTACGCATTGTAAATAATCTAGCCACGTGGAGATAAGCCCCACGTACGCGGATTATAAGGCAATTAACTTGATATGGGGAATACTTATGAGAAAACATACGTATGAATAACTTTATAAAAGACGTCGCTGTTAAATAAGTGAGTCAATCCGAAACCAAATTTTACATCTCAGTAATAAGCACATTAAATGTAGATTATTTTGCGTCTTACATCACCAGTACATCCATAATATAATTTCTCTTTCTCTCCATTCTATGACATCAGAGTGACTGGGATTTTTATGTTTATTTACATACAAATAAAGTTAATTCTGCTAAATTGTGGTTTCTCAAGGCAAACAACAGTATTTGCACATTACAAGAAACGAATTCTCAATGTGTTAATTTAATTGTCAAAATTTTAATATATTTCAGATTTGAAATGCTGAGCTAAAGTCCAGATTATGAATTCAAGACCACCCTTGAGCCTAAAACTCAAAGCAAAAAAAGCACCCATGACACCTTTTTATCTGATGGCACCACTACTTGTAGTAAAATTGGTAATAAATAAGTTCTTTAATGATAGTTATATTTATGATAAATTAATATATCGAAGAAGAATCAAGACATTTATTATGACCTGGGTAGTCTTAACCAGCGCTGTGCGCAGTGCATACCTAAAAAGTCTCGTTCGAACGTCGAGCATGCCTTGATAAAACATTAGCCTCTTGGGGATTGTGATCCGTCGTTTGTTCATAGCAGTAAAAAACTTCTTTTAAATATTATATACTCTATAGACTGCGCTTTTTAAAACCTGCAATGATTTTAAGACATTTATTTGAACCAAGTGAATGCTTTTCGATCACTTATGGCTTATGACTTAACAAAAATGAATACATCAATCATATCGAAACCTTACTCTCAAAGATAACAGTGGACTATATTAACTAATAAACTTAAAATGAGATTTAAATTAGATATCATTATACGAATAAATTTCAGTATATTTCACCTATTACCGTAGCGGAGCCTACATATTATGCTAAGCTCTTGTTACATGTAATCTTTCAAACTTTCCGCCATATCTTGGGCTGAATATTAAGATATCAAATTAATCATTTGCGTATATTATGTTCACAGAATTAATATTTTAGGACGGGCTATTGCTATATATCAATTGTCAACTTAGTTATATACTCTGTAGGGAATGAAAACTATTTTTATTGTACTAGGTATATTTAATTTGACTTTGTTACACTTTGCCAATGCATTCATTGTGAAAATTCCTAAAGATGATTAGAAATATTTGTTATTCGTTAATTCGTTAATTCGTTTTGTAATGTTTCGTTAAATTCAATTTCGTCAAAAATCTACAAAGTCCCCGCTTATATTTATTAAATTTTGCAATTTTTATAACCAACTAGCTTTTATTTTAATATTATGAATTATTTTTGATCTAGCGCAAATTGATTCTAATATTTAGGATTTTTCTTATTCAATGCGAAAATAAAATGTAAGATAGAAAGTGGACAGTCCTCAACTCGATCACAGAAGTTAGGTTCAAATATTTCTTTGTATTCATCTCCAACGGTGTTTTGAAATTCTTCTGCATTCAAGGGAGCTCTGAAAGTAGATATAAAAAATTATTTATAATATGTCCTTTGGGGCTTCCCAACTGCTTACATTCTATAAAATATTATATGACATTAAAAAGTCAACTTGATGTAAGTTGACTTTATACTAATATACTGTTTTATGCTGTTCAGTGTACATTCAAATAAATTTTCAAAAAAATAATTCGTTGAGAATAAAGTTTATATAATAAGTATCATAAACCCTAACAGCAACTAGAACTTACTTTCATTATTTTGCATTGTTTATTGGCCCTTATATTTGAAGTACGATTTGACATTTTAGTGAAACATCCGCTGTAGGAATACGTCCATTTGAACTATTAAAGCAGGCTAAATTTCTATCAAGATGCATTATATAATATTATGGAAGTATTTGATTTTAAATATAAAATGACAATCAACGATAAAATTAAATAATAATGAAATTGTCCACTCTTTGAAAAATTAGTCGATCGTAGTGGGCCATTTTTTTGCCCACAGACTTAGGAATAACACAAATATTGATTACTTACGTAAATATCGCTCGTAGGATATCGTGCACCAGGGACCTTCCCGGAGGTGCCAGGTATCGCTGACTCTCGCAAATGCTTCTTAATACACACGCACGACCATCCAAGTTATGGCTGAAAAGTAATAATTCTATATAAGTGAATGTACGACTTGATTGGTAGAAGACACACGAGTTTTAAAGAAATTATTTTTAACACACTCGAGGTGTGATTGTATTTTTAAATAACGTAGCTATCAAATACGATTAAAGTTGCAGTTCAGGAGAATACCGCGATCAAACAAAGAACTTTCAGATGTGCGTCTAGACTCTAGTATTAATTAGGAATATCTTTATATTAAATTACGATCTCATAATAATTATAAGCAAAATAAAATCTATAATACTAAAAAAACATGTTAGGTACTAAGACGAGACCTCAACTATAGTTATAACAATATAATCACTCTTTTACAAGTAAATAGCTTCTTCCACTCGTTTCCAGAACTCTCTTTTTTGTCTGTGATGCTTCTTTCGCCTTTGTTCGCTGGAAAACTTTTCATCTGGTAATGCGAATAGAACATCCAAGTCCATAACCACGTACCAGGCAGATGGCACGTGCGTCAAAAATGTTTTTGCTAGCGATATAGTTATCTGGAAAAGAGAAAAACCAACAGGTGAAAAAGAGTTAAAAATGGAAAAGAGAAAAAAAGGTGTAACTTTTTTACAAAGTTATTTTTTTAATTTTAACCCTAAATGTTAATGGGACTTCCGCTGGAAGCAAAGCTTTGTTGTTGACATAAGCTCTTCAATTATCATTTTTACAAGTTTCGCGGTGTTCCTAAGCCATGACTAGATAAATAATAGTGTAAATATTAAAAAACAGACTATTAATTTATTTTTTATTATAACTCCTATGTAAAAAAACAAATAATGTAACCAATCCTACTTTTATTTCCGATAGACAGATCATTAAGGTAACCACCACAGATTATATGTATGAATAAGATAATTCAAATATGATGAAAGCTCAAAGATTAGGTATGGAGTCAAAAATAATTTATCGAGGTCAGTAAATAGCATAATTGAAAATCTAGTGTGCTTCATAAAGTTGTGCCATTGAAAAATATCTCAGCCAATATCAGCTACGTCATTAAATCTTAAGGTGCTTTCAAGCTAGTTTGTAAGTATGATTTTAGAATTTCAGTAAATTAGTTATGCTAGTATTAAATTTGTCCGTCTCATGCGATCAACCTCAGTAGTAAAGTATTTAAAACATAATAACTTGTCAAAGCACTTTCGACAGCACTTACCTCAATACGAATTATCAAAAGTTATCATTAGAGTTATCATCTCATAGGATGCGAGATATAGATGCAACATTTACTAACTATGAAAACTTCTCGGATATATAAATAGCTGTTACTCAGAACCAAGTACTTACCACAGCATTGCTGCCATCTGGGAATGCCAAATGCCTCTTCTTCCTCATAGAACCTACGGATGTCCTTACATTAGGACACTGTTCCGTCAAATTATGTTCACACAAACATGGACTGATCAGTAGTATGATAACCAAAAATATCATTATTCAAAATACGTAACAGCACCTTCCAAATCGACTAGTTCCCGACAACTTGTCACGAAACGTAGAACGCTCATTGTAAAGGTTTTTAGTACATTTTTTTGTGTAGCTTGTGAATTAATATTCAACGAAACATATTAGCTTTTTCAACTACCAATACGACTGGATTTACCGGAGGCCATATTGGGATGTATTTTTACTTTTTTATAAAAATGACAGAATTACTTTTGGCCCTTTACAAATGAGCATAATCAACCTTCATAATTTCTTTAGTAACAGCTGCTATGAAAATTAGAATAAAATACATCTTATATTCTCTAATATAGGCTCAAAGACTCAAAGACACACATTAAATAAATAATTAGTATAAGAAACCAAAATTACTCTTATTTGAAAAGCTTTATCTAACTAACAAACTATTTCAACATACAACAGTTTTCTAATTACAAATAAAAATATATGAAAATTTCACAAGAACACAAAAAAGAGATAACAAGCGAAAGTATATAGACCGTCCAGTACTGTAGATATATAATAATATTCATATTATATAATATCGAATTCTGCACGCACTCTCAATACAAATGATTGGGTAACATTATCGCCCTGCTCGTCAATAGCATTGTTATGAATTAGACCTGATACAGTCAGAAGTGATACCATATCGTTAATTACTGAGTAATTAATGGTTGGATGATATATCACTGACGGATTTTACATACAATGTTTTGTTTTAAAAGAAGCTTGTTGTTTTAGTATAACAAACAAATACGCTGTTACAATTTTGAACGAGAAAAATATACTCTTACCCGTAGGTATTAATATTCCTTCATAATTAATAGCACTATTTAAAAATTATAAATGACAGTCAAGTAGTTCGTTTTTAAATTTTTAGAGAGGACGTGGCGCGGGGTTACTTTTAAATAACTAGTGAACGAAATTTTGAAATAAAAATATCTTTGGCTTTGGATTTGGCTTACCTTAAAGAACAATAATGTCTTAAGCGAAACATAAAAACGTGAACATAAAGTCTGAAAGCACTATAGTAAGGTGTAATATTGAAATATCGCGCAGCGTGAAACAAAGTTTAGGAAAGTAATTGGTACTTCTTCTTCTATGGTTATTTCCTAACTAAAGAAAAAGTTTACCTAAATGCTCTTTTGTTTCAAATTGTTGTTATAGTATAAGTAATAATTTATTACAAATAAATACAATTGTATTAACTGATCTATAATTTATTTTTCTACAAACTTCAACTCGGAATTATTATTATGTTTTGTATATACTATTTAACAGCTACAATGATATTTTAGATTTATTCCGACATGAAACTTATTATACATTTTATTGGTGTGTAATACATATGTACATACATATGTACATGTATAATACATTGGTATAAAATTGCTTTAGAAAACCAATAGAAATTAAAATCAAATATGTTTAATTTAAACTTTGATATAAATAAATAATATAAAAATCTTAGTTTAGAAAATATTTATAATTTAATTAAATAATGTAATAAATTATAATTTTAAAGATTTAATTATCTCTATATAAAAATCTAGGTCCCTAATATTTTTGTTTATTAAGTGAAAATACAAAATTAAGGATAGAAAATGGACAATCGTACACATGATCACAGACATCTGGATCTAACATCTCCCGATATGAATCTTCTAGGTCATCTGTGAAATCTTCTTCCATCGTGGAAGTCCTGAAAATATTAGTTTTCTTATTAAAATTAATGTCATTAATGTATGTATAATATTAATAATATTCGAAAAAGTCTTTTAGGTATTATTTTTGGTAGTTTTAAGTACGAAACAAATATACATATATTTATGTCATGGGTCTTGGAGAATTGCCAAAAATAGTTGCTAGTTTCAAAATAAGGAGAAAAGGATAAGGAGTAATAAGGATATTTATGCCAAAAGGGAATAAAGAGTAGAATTATCAGAGTATATTTGGTCTACTGTTGCACTTCTAATGGGATTATTTTTTTATATTTTGTGAAATTTTAGTGTTACTAACATGCATTATATTTATGTACCTACCTACATACATATAATTATGTATATAGATGTAAATTGCCAACGTCTATGTGTGCATTAAAAATAACATAGGTCTTTTGTATAAATATACTCGTATTTGGCGTTACTTACGTAAATATTGCTCGTAGTATATCATGGACTAGAGATTTTCCTGGCGGTGCTAAGTGTTTCTTACTCTCGCAGATACTTCTCAAAATACACGCACGACCATTCAGGTTATGGCTGAAAATATATTTCGAATAATTAATTGACGAATACCATACAAAATTAATTGTACTAGTACGAAAATAAGGCGGAAAATTTGGTAACTGATATTTGATATTTCCCACAACAGCTAGAAATTAGATTAAGAATTGATACTGCTATTATGTAAATATAATAGTCGTTTAATCTTGTTATTTTTATCGATGATAACAGTAAAATTAACAAGTTTCAATATACTCCTATAGTGAATATCACAATTTGTCCTCTAGAATACTGAAGCAAAGGATTAATGATAACGTATCGCACGGATGTGAAAATGTTTCTTAACTCAGTCAACGGATCAATATAAGCCTAATAAAAGAATCAATTTAATTTGAGGAACGTTTAAATTTAACTTTTTACTTTGAGTAGCTGTTCTCATTTTTCTGAATCAATTTTATCTCGATCTTGCATTCAATCGATTGAGAGCCTTTATTGCATCTCGAAGCAGTCTTAATGAGAATCTTATTGGATTGTTCCAACGGTTAATTGTTCTTTTGATAATTGGTAGAAAATTAAAAAGTCCTACGATTTCAATTTCTTTGAATCAACTTGAGAGTATCTGGAGTACTTTTATTAATCAGAAATTGTATGCTGATTTGTTTTTATTGATAATATATTTACTTAAATAGCTTATTAATATTTAATAGAATTGGTGGGGTGTCTAACTGTCTAGTAATACTTTTGAGTAACTACTAAGTATTTAACCGGCCTGATGAATAAAATGCCTCACGAATGCGTTATAAGGCATGCGTTTGGTCAGAGGATTATACCACCCAACTTTTTTGCTAGAATTTTGAAATATTGACCTGAAATTCGTAAATCAAATAACCATCATGTTAGTTTTTGAAAAGTCCGTACTATTTCATTTTTTTAATACTGTCATGTCAGACATAACTTCTTTTTTACGCATATCTATGAAGGAAATAACTTACAAATCGATAGCATTCTCTAGTCGTTCCCAAAACTCTCGCTTCTGTCGGTGGTACTTCTTTCTTCGATGTTCGCTGGAGAACTTAGCATCTGGAAGCGGGAACAAGACATCGATCTCCAGGGCGATGTTCCATCCTGAGGGGGCGTGGGTCATGATCGCCTTTACCAAAGATATTGTCAACTGAAAGTTATGTCACACAGTTTTTTTATTTCGATGAAAATAAAATACAATCTTCTTATCGTCGATGATTCCTTACTTGGTAAATGCCATAGTAATTTAAAAGTTTTGCAATGCGTCACAACATATCATTATTTTAATAATATATAATTTTATTTTATAGTAAAGATATATTGAGAGTATAGTGACAGCTTTATAAAGTAAAATCATAGCTTAAAGATGCTTAAATCAATTTTTAGAAAGACTTAGATTCGCCCCAAAGAGCAAAATGGTGTAACTAATTTATTTGACAATCGTTTCCTATAACTTTTTTTGCATACGTCCAAAACAATCTTAAGAATAAAGTTCAGCGGTTCTACTTACTTGAAGTCCAAAGTCCATTTAATGAAATTCATATTTACCACTACATTGCTGGAATCTGGGAATACTAGATGCCGTCGTTTCCTAATACCTTCCAAAGACGTTTTCACATTGGGACATTCCTCTGTCAGGATTCCTTCGCACACAGCACACAAAAACAAGAGCACTATAGGAAGCATTGTTGTACAATACACGAGAAACAAGACTTGAGTTTGGTTCCCTGATGAGCTAGTCACGAGGTTTATACAATGACACACGATTGTTTAAGCCTTCACAGGTACAATGCACTTGGCAAACGTATTCGTCAAACATGGGTGTGTCAAATAGTTTCGTCTATCTGATAGAAAAACAACTAGAGCGCCCTTCATATATAGGTATGAGGTAAGAAAATATAAGCCATAGTTGAGGCAATGTAAGGATACATATGGTCTTTGAAGTGTTATATCATTTAATTTGGACTTAAGGTACTACCTACATCTAAGAGGGTTTAGGGTCAACAAGTAAATGATACTTATTGACGTGGATTCTTTTAAAAGGGATTCGAAAAAATCCGCACGGCTGCAAGTGACTTCATTGTTTATATTTGGGAACAGCATTGATAGGTTTTATTCAGTTTGAATTTAATATTAACTTCTATATCAATCCTAGAAAAAATAATTCTGAAAGAAAAAAAGAACCAGAATCTTCAGAACAGCAACCTAAAGCCTAGATCTATAAACAAGCAATTGCACGAACATGTATTGGAACTTTATTTCTCATAGGAATCATAACTAATTCAGTTAATAAGAAATGCATTGGTTCTTTTATAATTGCAGACATCGAGCGTACATATACTCGTGCTTTCACGTTTAAGAACGATTCAACTGAGAATATTAAATAGTGGTTGAAATTATTTGGTACAATTTTATATGATAATTTTTATACAAGGGTTAAAATACAAAACTAAAAGGCGTACAAGTATATTGCAATTCGTTATAGACTTAAACACTAAGAAAACTTGGTTCCCTCGACTGAAGTTCTACCGTATTCCTTAATACCCTAACAAATGGACAATGCCTTTGTCGTTTACTAAACCCCGGATTCACCGTAAATAAATCAACATTGAAGGAACTACTGTTCAACGTTTTTGGATCTCTAAGCCCTGTATTGTAGGGATAATGAACAGCATGATAGATAATGACTCTCACGATAGTTAAAATAAGTGAATCTATTAGGAACTATTATGATGGGCGATATATTAGGAACAAACACTTCAAACTGTTTGAGTTTATAATGTGTGGTGAGTAGGGCAAAAGGATTTATGATTTGATTTATAGAAAAGACTTTGGATTTTTATTATTCATGTAAGTTATGCATTATAAATAGATAGAAATGTAACTTTGGTAAGTTAAAAGACCGCTTTTATGTTATAATAAGTTTTATTAAAACATACTGTATATGGTTTTTTAGTGGCTATTTTGTTATGTTATTGGTATAAAATTTTAAAATTAGAATTATTAAATAAACTTATTAAACTATAATCATAATCGCTTGAATTGGCCGCTTGCCACAACACTTATGTAAACATTATATTGTTATTAAGATGATTTTTAATTTAAATACGTAAATATTCTTTTATAGTAACAATGTAATAGTTTTTCAAATAGGAGGGATTCTTTTGAATTCGCTATATTCGGTTTAAAATGCAAGGTTTATCGCAAATTATCGTAATTCAGTAATTTAATATTTTAACACAGAACCTAAATATATCAGTATCAGTATTTATTACATTAAGATAGAATTAAATTATGATTGATCAGTTTATGTAGCTCTATGAATTAAATAATGTAAATGAATTAAGTTTTAATTATTTATGGATCTAGGCTTATCTTATTATTACTCGAAACTCGAAACTGCCCATAGTTTATTTATTTATTTATTTATTTATCTTTAACTTATATTATTTTTACATTAAAACAGCCTCCCACAAAACCAGTTTAATGGTTTGACTGTGAGTGAGTCGCAGATAGTATAATTAAACTCTAACAAAGAACTAATCATGTTATAAAACTAAGTAAGCAATATTTTATAGCAGCTTTAGTACATCAGATAATATTTTTTCAGTTTCTTTTTAAATTTCCAATTATTATTTTCGGCCCTGATGTCCGCCGGCAAACTGTTTAGCAAATAAGGGACACGTTTTTTTACAGTTCTGTCACCATAGTAGTTACAAATTTTAGGTACCAAATGTTTGCCTGCGGTCATCGACCTGGTACCAAATCTATTATTTATCAGTGATAGGTTACACTCATTTCTATTGTGTTGGCTAGTTAGGAGTAGGTATTTGTGTCTAAGACTTACCGGCATTACCTTACATATTTTGAATAGTTTTTTATAGTCACCCTTACAGCTTTCTTTTGTTTTTTTTGAAACTAATAGTTTGAGAAATCTTATTTGAAGGGTTTCTAATTTATCAATGTAAGTCTTAAACGTTAATCCATAACTATCGAGAGCATAACCTATCACCGACTCAACCAAAGCAAAATACAAACATCTTAGTACGTTTATTTGTTTTGTCTTTTCATTATTAATTAATAAAAAAATTTTATCATTCACATCTTTTTAATCTTAAAAAATCCTATCAACCAGCCAATGAGATCTTAGAGATTTGACGTGAGACTTGATCTTGTATGTGTGAGTGTGTGTGCATAGTACACTTACCCACACAGGTCGGTTATCGCTTCGAATCTGCCTGTTCACTGACCCGGGATGTTTGATCAAAGAATTAGAACGCGACTGTCGCTGCTATTCATTACGTTAGTCAAGTTAACACCTTTAATCTCGATTATACCAATTTTTTCATTTTCTCAAAAAAAACCTTCGATTTTTTTACTAACATGAACAATTTCATCGACCTCTTTTGTGATTTTAAGACGTTATATTTATAATTTATATATTAAAATAGTAACTATTAAAATTTTATGATAGTTTTTGCACGCAAAAACTTTTCTATTTTATTCTCTTATTCTGCAAATCCGCATCTTGTAACACGTCCTTTTACTAGTTGTAAAGGAATTGGAACTTTCCAACACAATTAGTATAAAATAATATTAAATAAACGCTTTTAAAATTTTATTCAATCATTTTACAGTGGGGGTATAATTTTCTGCAGTCCTCTTTCGATCTGAACGCACTGTCATAGTGAGTATTAAGTTTCTTGGAACTTGGAAACCTGAAAACATATAAAAACATTTAAATTGTAATAAAAAATAAGGTTTCAATGTCGTCTAGATAAATCTATATTTTCGACTTTATCAGATCCGGTAGATGTTGTTCAGTAATATCTACTTAATTTAACTAGTTTAAAACTAGCTAATAAAGCCAGGAAATAATATTATAAAATGCAGCAATGTACTTTAAACGACACGCCTGTCGCGGTCATTGGACGATCCCGCGCTCGCGTTTTTGCAATACATAGTTATCCATTGCTGGTCAGAAAATAGCATTTAAAAAATTCTGTTCGAATGTTTATCGAAAAGCCAGTTTTTCTTTTATAAACAACACCGGTTCGTGACAAAAAATGCAATGAAATACGATAATTATTATTCAAATACAGAATACAATTCCGAATAAGCTTCTGTCTGTTTGAGTTCATTAACTTGTGTATTATTACATGTACACATATCCTCCGTCGCAATAACCAACCAATTTATAAACGTTATTTTAAATATTAAACTATAAATCTTTTATGTACAGCCAACCTTATACATTAGCGATAACCTTTGGTACATCGCTAATTAAAACCCAAAAAAGAGTAAATGAAAATCCACCTACTTGTTTTCATATAAAACACAATAACAGTTATAACCGCGCAACCGTGTTTCATTTTTCAATTTAACCAAATAGTCGCTATAACCGCCTCAAATGTAAAACGTTTCAAATACATTTTTTATCGACACTGGCGATGTTTTCACGACTTCCCACCACAGAAATCTAGCCTTTATTACATTGGGATAAAGATAAAAATAGCGTGAAAGTAAAAGGGTTATGCCTATATTAAAAATACTCACGTAAAGGTAGCTCTCATGATTTCTTCGAAGAACGTGCCCTGTATCGTTTCGCCCTGGCCCGTCTCGCACAGCATGCGTAGGACACATTCCTTGCCCTTGTACCCTAGCCTGAATAACCATTAGATGAAATATTTTACACTGCCTGACTAGAATTCTAATGAACTGCCATTTGAAATACTTGTCCCATGTTTGTCTCTTAAGGCGCACTGTTCGTATGTAAGTGGCATTGTATGGTAATATTGGAAGACAATCTAAGTTAACGTAAATCTAATTACGTATTACTGTAAAACGTAATAAAATAGTATAATTGTGTATACTTATACTATTTAAAATGTTAGCCATAAGTTTTTCTTTTCTCTATACATAGACAAAAATATGCTTTAATAATGAAAGCAATAAAGAACGTAATTTTCTCCTACTCTTGAAGTTCTCAAAAAATAAAATAACGATGAATATAAGGGAATTGTTGTAAAAAATACAGTACATTTTACTGAAGGAATCACTAATAAAATTCGTTCCTACAAAGACTGCTCAACACAAATTCAATACTCCCCAATATAAGAAATAAAGTTGAATGGGAAAACGTTAAATAATTTCATGATACAACACAGAATGTTCCAAAGCCTTCGTTTATTTCTTTTGTATTAAAAACCTTTGTTTCTTCTTTAAAGCTGTTTGTAAGGAAGTTTCACATTTTAATCCCTTTTTCCTTTTATTTGGTTTGAAACTTGAGGGATAAAGGAAAGTGTAAGCCTGTGTGAATCGGACAAGAACGCTCCTTGCTTTACGACCGTTTTTTATATCGTCGAAAGAATGTAACAAAAATAATTTAAAGACGAAAATTGATACCTTTAAACTAACGTATTATGTGCGTTACTTATAAAATATCTGTCATCATAAAATTGATTGAAAATGCAATTAATTAAACTACAATTTGGTAACGATAATTAGTTTCTTATTTAATATACTCACGCAGTGAAAAACGTTTCTAATTTTGCATAAAAGTCCTTCCTTCCTTCTCTATGGAATTCGATACTAGATTGATCTAAGTGTTTCCAATGGTTCACGCTCGGTTTTGCATGCATATCCTTAATGGATATTGTATCGAGATCGCCGTTTTGTGGTATTTCGTCAATACTGCGCTTAGCAAACGCTGGATTAACGATGAATTTCCTGGAATATTCATAATAGGTTAGATGTTCCGTAGAACCTACAATAGGATTTTTTTATTTTGTTTTATTTTAATATTACATTATTTCATGTGTTTGTTGAATTAGATCAAGAGTGGATAGTTGATTTAGTTTTTTTATCTATTTAGAATCAATATTATAATGATTCAATCTAGCGATCAGCCTCGCCTACATACGTATACATATGATTATTATATTGTATCGGATGTATTATACATATTATAAGTATTCCCTTTGTATCATACTATCTATTTAAAAAAGGCAACATAATTAGTTGCGTACGAAAGGTGTTTTAAAATATATATGTGGTGATTTATCGGTATAAAAACGGACTTACTTGTGATACGGCATCTTCTTCAACACTTTTCCATCTTCATCTAACAGGTATATGTTCTTCGACACTCCGTTTCGATTCTGAATCATATCCTTTTCGTGGCCTTTAACCAAGTAAAACAATTTGGGGTCTGTAGGTAGCTCCCATGCCAAAGCCGCCGTGTTTCCGAACCAAACTATATCACCCACTTGTAGGTAGCCGTGAGTTTGAGTACAAAATACTAAAATTTTGAAAGGTTATTCTTTTTCTTTTCATTTGCATACGCAGTAATTAAGTATATAACTAGAACGAATTTTTTAAATTACTTTTAAACCACTACATGGAAGGTATGATACGATCGATAGGTAGGATTTATATACCTGCTAGCTGTTGCCCGCGACTTCGTCCGCGTGGACTTTCATATAAACTTTGACCCCCTTCTCCCCCCTTAACCACCCATTTTTCCAGTTAAAAAGTAGCCTATGTTACTCTCCATCTTTTCAACTAATTGTATGCCAAAAATCAGGTGGATTGATTGCTTAGCTACGGCGTGGAGGAAGGACAAACAAACCAACAAATACCCTTTTCACATTTATAATATTAGTATGGATATGAATCCATCACATGCATTTAACTCCAGGTTTTATTTATTATTCTATGATATAAAGTTCGGAATAAATTGTTTGTAGCCTTTCTATTTTAATTAGAAGGATACGAATGCTACTAGAATATGTGAAACTTACCTAATTGAAAAGAGCTGCCGTCGGGAAAAACTAAAAATCTCTTCTGCCGTGAAAGAATTTTGGTTGACGCGAAATCTTCCCGTTCTTGTGTCAATGTTGAGTTTTCTTCGAAAGATTTTGACATCGAGATTAACAATAACAATGAAATTATTCTTAAAAACATATTGTATGAAATTTTAATTACAATTTGAAAAATAATGAAGTAAGCAACAGTCACCAAAATAAAAAACAAAAAATACAAATAGGAGGGTAGTTTCATAAAAAGTAATGTTTACTTTTGAATCTAAAAAAATATTCTAAATTTAAATAAAGGAAATTTAGAACGTTTAAGTGATGTTCAGGCAAAGCCGACCTTAAGAACAATAGACACTGTCAATAGCTTTGCCTCAAAACAACTGACATTACATTGATTCACATACCAACGTATATTAAATTTAGTCTCCCGTAAATCAGTCCACAGTTGTTTACATACAATTAGGGCTGTGAACAATCGCGAAGAAAAGATAAAGCGAAAGAAAACATTGCAATTTGTCCTTGATGAATTTTTAACAGCTTGGCTCAGAATCATTATTTAACAAATACTTCTTCTTTTCTTTTCAAAATTCCGCTTTTAGGGTGTTCCCGAAATTAAAATACAGGGACCGTATTCGCTGTCCGTCCGTCTGTCTGTCACGGGGCTGTATCTCATGATCCGTGATAGTGAGATACTGAACATTTAAATTTCATATAAAAAACTTTGTTACTTTACTTAACATACGAAACCCTTTTTCCGCGAGTTTAAGTCCCACTTGGCTGTTTTTTAAGTTTATTAGTTAATACTTTTCTATTGTATGTTGTCTAAATTTCGCTGTTGGAATAAATAGCTTTTAGTCTATGGAATTTGTAATGTACTTATAATTTAGTTAATGTGGGAATAACTATTCATATTATACCCTATCAGTCTTCAAACAAAAATATCGTAGTGAATGTTTTTGTTGGCGACGTTACATACATTGTGACTACTTTCTCATCCTTTTACTTTGTTTTAGACCAAGTTGTTGACACTACGTATTTGTGTCTTCGCAGTTTCTTAAATTGCTTTATATAGATAAAATACTTCACCCTACGTATACTTCAGATTAATCATTTTAAATTATTATAACGTTCCTAATTTTTAAAGCTAAAGGTTGTACTAAAACCTTATTGTCAGATATTTTTTTCAGTTGCTTCTATATCAGAAAATCGGATTCTTTTAGCAAACGTAAAATTAATTTTAAATAATTTAATAATTTCAATTTTGTATTAACATGTATAACATGATATACAGAAAGCAAACAACGTGTACATTAAAAATATTTTATTAAAACTACAACTCGATTTTCTTGTCAATATTGTCACATTCGGGGTATAATTTTTCACAGTCGCGTGTGGAGTCGTGAGCTTCGTCGTATATTTTGTGTTCTTCCAACTGTTCCTCAGTATTCTTAGGGAATCTGTAAAATGTTTTAAATCTTATTAATATTCGAGTGCTTTTCAGTAATAACAAAACTGACTTATAAAGCTAATTATCTATATCTATATTGTGAAGTGGTTTGTTATTTGGCGATTAGAGGAATGTCTAGAATGTTCAGTACAATATTTTAAAAATTGAACACACATATTCTGGTGTCTGATAGACAAAAGTAATAGCAAAGGTATATATAATAACCCAAAATCATACATGAAAGCTAGTAATTTTAATAAGAACACTAATAATTTTAATACAAATGGCAGCCTTAATACGACAGTGGATAGCACAGGAATGTTAAACTTATGCCTCAACCAAAAGAATCCTTGAACCACTGACTTCTGGTAAATGGGCCCTGGTGGTTAGAACCTTATGTTATTAGCGTGATTGAGAACTTAGCGGCTGCTGCACGACTACATCATAGAAATCTAACATGAGCTACTTCTCCTCCCATTACTTGCTTTGATTCTTAATCTGCATAACTTAATCCTACAAAGTAATTTGCAGAAACAATCGTATAACACAGACTTTATAAATAACATACTATCCTACAACACGAAACATTATAAGTAGTTTTAAGCGAAAATCTTATTTCATATTAACATGCATGAACTATTCCCAAGTGTCTCGTACATCGTTACACAGTGTAACTCTTATAACTTACTTAAAAACAACTCGAACAAGCTCCTGAAGGAATGTGCCTTGCGACGCGAGGCGGGCCGACTCGCATAGTTTACGAAGAACGCACTGCCGACCGTCCGCTCCTAGCCTGAAATATTATATGTGGAATTTATAGAGATTTTTAAGATTCAACATGTTATGCTGGCTGCTGGGTGCGAGCTTTTTAATATGCCGTTCGTAAAGTTCAAAGAAAATCGAGAATATGTTTTTGAGCTGAGATATAAATTTAAAAGTTAAATGATGATAAACCTAGCTTATTCAGTTCTTCGATTCCGTGTTAATAGGGAAAAGTACATATTTCTTTCATATTTTTTTTCAAATCATTTTCAAATTCTAGACTCAAAAGATCCGACTTTTTGTCTGTCTGTCAAAACCGAGTATCGAGTTGAAATTTAAACTGTCTAGACCTGTGAAGTCCTTTGAAGTTGCAAAAATGTCAAAAAGTACTACAGAGTACAGGGTTCACGATCGTCGGACTATGTAATCACATTTACGTAAAAATCTGAAACAGCCTTTATTGAAGAAGAAATACTATTTGAGATTGCGTAGAAAACCTATACTATAAAATAAGTCACTATTGCTTATAATTGCTTTAACTGAGAACTATAAAATTTTACAAGGAACATCTATATCTTAAATTCTTAAATTAAATATTGTTATCAAGTCTTCGTACATATATAAAGAGTATAGTAATAGGATATTTAAAGTTACTAGGCCAAGTTGTATCTTATACAAGAAGAATATAAGAGAGGGCTGGGTGTGCTCATTACAAAATTTTATAACCCCCAGGTATGATCCTTCAGTGGTTGTTGAATCCAATACGCTTTTCCAATTTTTTATAAGAGTTTTCATAGCCATAGTGTATTTAGCAACACGTCTAAAAAACTACAACCAATCTAAGTCAGACGGCCAATTTATTCCCTGCATTGTTTAAGTGAAGATTAATTAGCCACTTACGCTGTAATTAATGTTTCCAGTTTCTGGTAAAGCTCGACGCGACTGCTTCTGTGAAACGTGCTGTCTGAATGCCCCGGGAAGTACCTCTTCTGTCTTTCGTGCATTTTCATCCGATCTATCTTCACTTTTAATCTGTCTTTGAACGACGCCTCGTCGACACTTCGTTTCGCAAATGCTGGGTTCACTATTGTCGGTCTGAAATGTTGTCAAACAATACAAATATGTATTAAATATGGTGTTGCATTAGATCTAACCACAAAATCTTGTCAAATTCATAAAAGTTTGAATATGGTTTCCAATTATCGACTGCTCGATTTAAACGACGCTCAATTGATGTTCCTATTCGTGTCAACTATAATTGACCATTTCTAAATACATGCGGTAACTGCAATATCTGAATTCTGTTTGTATGTCCTAACTACGGATCTGTTTCGTTAAATGATGAGGTAAATGACTACCGGTAGCCTATACATATCTATCTATACATATAATAAAAACGTAACGAGTCGCTGTCTGTACATAGAAGATATATGAGAAGAAATATTATAGGAGACCTTTATTAACGCAATAGATCCCAAAACAATGATTTTTGGAATTTTTGTCTGTTTGTTTGTGCACGCTAATCTCAGAAACGGCTTATCCTATCTAGATGGGGTTCAATGATATATAGTGGTAAGCTTCACTTAACATTTAGTGTTTAATTCATGTCAATCGGTTGATAAATAAAAAAGATATGGAAATTTAAAGAATCACGTTGAACTTGCTGAACGTTTGTTGGCGCAGCTTAGGCATTCGTCAAAGTCACTTTTCTACGCGGGCGAAGTCGCGGGCACAGCTAGTTTTTTATAAAAATCGATAATAATATACATAAATATATAAATGGTATACATTTAGTATAAGTTACAAGGTATTGTTTTAATTATTGTTACGTTATCTACCTTCTAAAAAGAACTCTGGCAATAATCTTTCCATCTTCATTCGTATAGTAAACATTTTTCTTAGTGTCAGCGCGTCTGTGGGCATCCTTCTCGTATTCCTTAAACATTAGCAGCGTCTTAGGATCTGTTGGAAGATTCCAGGCTAGAGCTGCTGTATTTCCATACAGAAATATGTCTCCTATTGGGATCAGGGCTGCGGTCTGCACACAGAATACTGAAAAGTTACATCCAAATTTAATACTGATCAATGTCATAGTTTTAGTGGTAGCAATAACGATGTACGTAAATCTACTCAGGATGTAACAAGACATTTACTGATTTAACTGATAATATCGTCTTCTATTTTTAACTGTAAGAATTTTATAAGCAATTTTTTCATCCGATCATTTTG
>JADANM010007051.1:6064611-6117300 GCA_026213755.1 Eurema hecabe | reverse complement strand
ATTATTATGTCATGAAGCTTAACATTTAAAAATGCTGCACACTAAATAGATCATTAGCTCGGCTCCTTGATATAACGAATAAAGTTTTTAAGAGTATTATAAATAAAACAACCGCAATAGCTTAGATGAAAAGATTTTATTTTACAAATATTCTGTCGGAGTTATTATTTTGTGAAATTTACCCTTTCACAGCTTTTTAACGTTAATATAATTTAAACTAAACTATTACGAACACAAATATAAAACCATTGAAAATAAAAACACTCCAGACCGTTTTTCTCTCATTACTTAAAAGCAATTTTAATCAACGTTCCATTTCAAAGGCACAACCTGGAGGTTAGTGCATTTCAAATATTTTTTCTCCTTCCTTTCGCGTGCGTTGTACAAGCACTAGATTACCTACGTACCTAATTGAAGAGAACTGCCATCTGGAAACACTAAGAATCTTTTGCTTCTCGACAGTACGCGTGTCGCGTTTCCCTCCAATTTGCCGCAAGCTCCATCATCACAGCTAGGATATTCACAAACAGCTGCCCCTAGCAAGAACACTAGCAGACCCACACTAGCATACATGGCCGATAATTAACCCTACTAATTAATGTATAAAATGTCGGACACGTTTGGGAAAAAAATTAACAATTAAGATTTCCAAAACGGAGTGGCCGGTTAGAAAACACAAAATGTACTGTCTTGGAGCACAGGGATATGTATAAAGAAAGAGCAATTAACATGTTCTGTGTCAACGTGACTACAGTTACATTCGTGTTAGAATTATTATTGATTTTCCAAAAACAAAAAAGGGAATCTCGCTGCGTGATAATGAAATAAATAGGGTGTAAGAATTGAAATGTCACTTTGTAACGTTTGCTTCATAATTGGTACCATTAAAAGTCTACCATTTCAGACTATTATGACCGGAGAGCCATTAAAATTGAGACATAATTATGAGCGTAATGAGCTATGAACGCTAATAGACGACCACTTTTTATGCATTAAAGAAATTGCAAATTAGCAAATAAAGTGCTGCTCGGTTTCTATAAAGATGATTGTATATTTCTGGATGTCTTCAGAGAAAATGAGAATTCTATTTGTAATGTAATTTGCGAAAATGTGTTTCGAATATTATAATTATAGAAATTTCAATATTGGGTGAGCAACATTTAATAGTAGTTTTTTTGTATTCTAAAATAGAACGGGCTATTTAAAGTGTTTTATATTGTTTGATGAATAATTTACAGAGTACTTTATATACGACTTATAATAAGATTTTATATAATATTAAATTCGTATGACCGCTGCTATAACAAATATCTGCTACATGCAGTGATCATAGAATACATTGATAAACATGCGTTTAATAACTATTGATATGTTTTTCGTTACAAAAAACTAATATTTTATAAAGTTACAAATTACAATATGCGAAATGTGTGTGTTACAATAGATTAGTTGCATATATGTTTTTGTAGGATTATTTTTAAATACAAACGCTTTTTAATACAGTAATTGTATATTAAAATATTAATAAGTTATAGTGTTTGAGTTATCGTTGGACATGGAACTGCAGTCTGGATATAACTCGTCGCAAGAACCGGATGAGTTATGGGCTGTGTCGTATTCGCTATTGTAATTATCTTCTACTCTGCTTTTTGGTAGTCTGAAACAGCAATATTTTAATTATAAGCTACTTAATAGGTAAAGTAAATAAAATAAAATAAAAAACACTTTATTGACACACACACAAAGAAGTACACATACAAGGAATAGAATAGCCAACAACAACAACAAACAAAATAGGTACTTAATAAAAAACTTCTTGTATTAGTTATAGATAGACATAAGTCGATTAAGCAAATTATTATGTTGTATTACCATGACGATTTCTAAGTGTTACTATATTATGAAGCCTAGTTGAAAAAGTATGTATTTAACTGAATTCGTTATTGAAATAACGAAAAGATTAAATCTGTGTAAACTATATATTAAAAAAATCTTTAATTATTTTCATCATAACAAAAGGAACGAAAACAAGGAAATTTATTGTACAATATTATATAACATATATATGAAAAAGGCTTACGTGAAAACAGCCCGTAATATTTCTTGCAGAAAAGCGCCCTGAGGATAATGGCTCGTCTGACCGATTATACATAGCGTTTTCAACAGACACTGCCTTCCATTACCTCCAAGCCTACAAATAAAAAGAAATTGTATAGCACTATAGGGCACAACAATTATGACACAATTATCGCTATTCATGCGCAGTAAATGGTATATATATAGGTAGGTACCGACGTCATTTTACATTTAGTCTAACGAATTTTATTTAATTACAAGCGGACTCGTGCCCACTTCGTTAGGCATAATGTTAAGAATTCTTTTTTTATATAGCCTATGGTCACTCAGCAATGATGTGGCTTTCTATTGGTGAAAGAATTTTGAAATCGGTTCAGTATATCCTGAGATTACCTCTTCCAATTTAACAAACACACAAATTTTACATCTTAGTGTATACACTTTTAAATATAATACAAAATATAACTAGGTAAATAATTAAGAGTATTTGTACCATTCATAACTCAAAAAAGCTGCACAGATTTGATTAATTATGGATTATAATAAAATGAATTTATTCCTTTAAACGCAGACGATTGGGTCTTTGGTCTTCATTCGTAGGAACATAAGAAAATAAAAGTTACTTCTTTAATATTTACCGATAGACCTAAGTGTATGTGATTTAAAACTTACCCCTGCAACATAACTTCGATTTTCTCGTACAACTCGGTGCGACTGTTCCTATGAAACTCGACACTGTTACTGCCCATATCAGTGAATTCAATCCTATTTCTCGACGCATGGATTTGTTTTTTGTTCATATCCACGCTGCGTTTCGCAAACGCAGGATTAACAATCGGCTTCCTGGAACCAAATGCGTTAAAATAATATTTAATACTGTACTAATCCTTTCCAGAAACTAGCCCTACGCCTACCATTTTTGGTTATAAAAACCCGTACATCCAGGATCATTACAAAAAAAGAATTATGTAAATCGGTTCAGCTGTTTACTAAAATACCTGTCATGCCAAATTTCAAGCGTCTAACTTAAGCGGTTTATATTTTTCATACAAAAGGATTTTCCCGCTAATTCCCGTTCCTGTAGGAATTACGGGAATAGCTTTCTTAGTGCACCTGTATGGTAGTACCTAAGCTACGTCCCTTCCAAATTTCAAGTGCCTACGTTTAGCGGTTTAGACTGTGCGTTGATATTTCAGTCAGTCAGTCAGTCAGTTTCTATTTTTATTTATATAGAAAGATTAATAGAAAATTATTTGCAATAAATGAATAATCAGCCTTAGACAAAAACTAACAAGAATATGTAACCAATATTTATCGTTTGATTCCTCCTTCATTATAGTATCCATTCTTATTTGTAATTAGGTTATAAAATTAAAGCATAGTTTTTGTAAATAATATATTTTAATTAACAATTTCTATTTGCCTAATCGGTATCCAAATACATGGTCCGTTTTCCTTCTTTACGAGTTTTCAAAGGTACAAAGAAGAAAAGGTACATACGTTTTATTGCAAGTTGACATAAACGATTTAAGCTGTTTAAAAAAAAGAAAATAATGTTGCAAAAATTCCTCCAAATACATAGACTACAAAATACATAATGTTCACTACAACTTTGTGAAAAGCGATTCCTTTTACTGAATTCACCCAATATTTACATACAGAAAGATTTACTACATGTTTTCTAAAACGCACCAGTGATTTTTTCCCTTCACACTCACTGAACAATCCTGAACATTCAAATCTGTATCGCATCAACAGAGAAAATTTTTCATGCGTAAAATCTGTCGCGGAAGTTGCAGAAAGTCTTGGATCAGAAAAATAAGTCAATGTTTTAATGAGCACATAAAAATATTAGTACGTTATTTGAATGATGCAGATATTTTCAAATCGAAGATATGAAGAAAAACCAATCTTTTCTTTAAGCATGTACAAACGATAAATAATTAGATAGGCAATAACTATACGATTTTCAATTTGATTCTGTTAAGTATTAAGTTTATTTTATTTTCATAACAGTAACTTAAATTAATTTATATCGAACACGCGGTACCTCCATGATTGAGTATCGATAATTATAATTTGTTATATTATTATCTCAATCAAATAAACTTATCGTTACACTGTTAGTTCTTTTTTGATCTTTCTCTTAAATTTCACGAATAAAATTGCTTAGCGCGTTATATAATAAGAGATTATTTTAGTAATTTTATAATTTTTACTAAACAATATGACACCACTATAAACATGTTGCAAAAATCTTGCATTAACCATAAAATGTTCTTACCGCTTACAGATTTAGGCTTAAGCTCTCAAAAAAGATAACAGTAATCTCTTACTTGAGTACATAACTTACCGCTTATAAGGTTGTTTGTGAATGACTTTCCCATCCTCATCGGTGTAGTAGATGACTTTGCTATCCATTCTTCTGTGCAAGGGATCAGCTCTGTGATCGAACGGTGAGTACGGATCTTGGGGCAATTCGTACGCTAAGGCAGCTGTATTACCCCATAGAAATATATCGCCGATCTGAGTTATTACTGGATAAGTGACGCAGAATACTGAAACAATGTTGATTACTTAATGGATAGAACTGAATTGTGATATTGTATGGTTGTTGGATATATACCTTTGGTTATTAACATTTGCTTTTGTCACCAATCATCGCAATTATTCAACATTTTAGGTTTTGTTTGTTCGTTGCACCCAACTACACATAATCAGATGAGACTAAAACTAGTCTTAATTGTGATCGAAATGTCCCCACTTTAGGTAATCAAATATCTGATTATTACAAGTTTTATAAACCGCTTTCTACATAATATATATTTAGAGGCAGGAAAGAAATATTCCATAATATAAACATACCAAGTTCAATTTTTAAATTTAAACAAAACAACTTTGAATTTTAACAATAATAATGTTGTTCTCTGAAAACTAAACACAGAACTAGTTAAACTTTGCATCTTAGTTTGGCGCGCTTGTTTTATTCACAACACAAACGAAATATTATATATTAAAGCATTGTATTAACCTTCATTATTTTTTTATAAATCTAAAACCCCTGGTATTTAGTTACTACTTAACATATAGTTTTAGAACATTAACAGATCGATATCTATGATAAGATCGTTATGGTGTATTACAATTAACTGCACGCAGAAACAGTATTAAAACTGAAAAAATAGAAACGAAACAAAATATTTAGATTCGTCGGATAGCGTAGTTTCCTAATTCCTCGCATTATTGTATTCTTCAACCGCAAATGGGTCCCTAGAGACCCTTCAATGCGTTACTAAAGGCCGCGGTCGCCCAATCGTTTATGGCCTGCCTTATGCCTGCTGTTTTATCTTTGTTTTACGTGCGTCGTAAAGAGTTATTAAATAAAGGGAACGTATTAAATAGATATTATGATCGGACGCATTGTGCGGATATGTTGAATTCTTATTTATTCATTGCCTAGATACATACATAGAATGTATAGGCATTTCAGCGGTCGGGTAAATAATAATTGAATTATGGTTGTAATATTATGGTAAAACCATCGTTGCTTCATAAAAAATTCAATTACTGTGTGTACTAAGAAATTTGCTTATAGTAGTGAGAATGTATCCTACTTAAAAATATATTTAAAATAGCCTCACCTAATTGAAAAGAACTGCCTTCAGGAAATATAAGAAACCGCTTTTTTCTCGATAACACTCTACTTTCGTTGGATTCTGTGGAATTATCTTCTTGACATAAACACATCACTGCGAAACATAAAAACATACAATGTTGCACAACCTTCATACTGACTTAAAGTGTGTAATTTTTTTTTGGTACAGAATATTACATTTTTTCGTGAGATTTCGGATTATACTAATACCTTAAATTTTTTGAGAAGACGTTAACGTGAATGTTAATCACGATTTACAAACATCTTAACGGTTAGCTGTTATTAGTTAAACACAGGGTGCTTAGAAACCTAAGGTTGTATGGGTTTTTAATATTAATATAGTTAGGTACCCTTGACACTATATTATTAAGGCAATGTATAGTCCAAATAACACTAACATAACAAATGCTTTTCTAACGTAAGGAGGATAATTAGTAAGGACTTATTTTGAAAAATATTGTCTTATGAAATTGCTAAGAGCTTTTTTTGCTTTACAAAGACGTGCATAATAACATAATCTTTTAGAGAACAGAATTACTTAACGAAAGAGTCTTGTTTTTACTTATTTGACAAATCTTTGTACTTAACAATTAGACGGAGTATCTTAAGAACAATCCTTTTTGTTTTCTCCAAATTTGTGTTTATAGATCAATTTTATTTGAATAAATTAAAGGTATGCCATGCCGTAAGGATGAATTGGTTTATCGGAGGGGTAAATATTGTATCCAGCATCGTATTCTCATCACCATCTATCCAAAGATGATAAGAATTGAATCGATTTTGAAAACTATTATATACCAGTAGAAAGCGACACAATATGCGAGTGTAGATCCTCAAAAAGGAAATGACCTTGAGTTCACGTAGTTAGGTTATGTTATGTTGAGTATGTTTGAATTGAAAATGTTTGGAAAGCCATTACATGTGTATAAAATACAAATATATATAAACTATCTGTTGCCCGCGACTCCGTCCGCGTGGACTTTCATAGAAAATTTGACCTTTATAAAGTTTTCAATATTGTTAAGATGTATTCTGCTATTCGGAGCGGGTACAAATCCAACGAACCAAAAACCATAAAAATTTGTCTAACTAACTGTTGTAACTAACCCGTGTTTGTTTTATATATTTAGATTAGCCGCACCTCACAAATGCTGGTATAAAATGTATCCTTTGTACTCAAAATTATTATCTATCTGTATGCTACAATTGTACCAAATCCATCAGTTGTGTTTGCCCGAAAGAGTTACAAACGGAATCTTTTATAATAATACTAGCTGTTGCCCGCGACTCCGTCCGCGTGGACTTTCATATAAACTTTGACCCTTATAATCCTTTTTTCCAGTTAAAAAGTTGCTTATATTTTATCTCAGGCTCTAGACCAAATTTCATTACTGTATGTACTGTGTAACTTCAATATCAGTTCAGCAGTTTGGCCGTGAAAGCATAAAATTATAAAAATAAAAAGTTTCAACCCCTCGCGCAACCGTTGATAAAAAGTAGCCTATGTCCTTTCCCAAGCTAATTATCTTTTAATTATAAATAAGCGTTCTAATCGGTTCAGTAGTTTTAGCGTGATGGAAAGACAGACAGACAGAGTTACTTTCGCATTTCTAATATTAGCATGGATACCACTAGTAGAAAGAAATATAAGTAACTTCTTCCAACGCTAAATTTCAACAACCTATACATATGACCTGATATACTTTTAACCATGTTCACGTGTTCAATTTCGATAATTTTTAAATTAAATAACACCTACTTTCTCGACACCGTTACATTGACCAGTTTATTTTAACATATCCTATGTCTCATCTAAAGTGCTTAGAAAATAGTATTCTTGGAGAGGCATATTACAAAATTTTGGTAAGATGTAAGCTTATATGTAGTTATATAAAATTTTACTTTTTTTATATTTAATTCCGAAGAAAAGTCCGTACGTACTTAAATTGAGAGATTATTTAATTTTTATAATATTTTATGTGGTTTTTTAAATTATATTAGCAATCATTGGTATGTTCTTACTACAAAACACCATGTATATTTTGATAATAAAGTAGATTTTTTATATTTGTATGGGATAATTTAGGCATTTAATCTGATTTTTTCGAACACGCAATAACTTTTATTGCGAGCATATATTATGTGATATAATGTATAATATTCTTTAAACGATTACAATTGTAGCTGTTTATAAAATTTAGCTCCTTTTGTAGATTCTTGGAAATTTTTACTTAGCGTAGTATGTTTTTCTAGCGGCCTACATATTATGTTATATCGTCATAAATCGAATCCTTTTCATTTTATTTATTTCTACGTTTGTCCCAAGCTTTACCCTAGATATTTTTTCAGGTTAATCTATAAACCTTTCTATTATATTCTTTCACAAATATGTTATTTTATCGATATTCTTTATAAGTTCAGTGACCCCTATAGTCGAGCAAAATTCACATATTTATAAAATTATTACACACCATACAATTTATCTAACCAAATTAGTTTTTTGTATCAACAATATTCTCATAATCCAAGCTAGGTAAAAAATTAAAGCTGCAATATAAATATTTTTCTTTTAAAATAGCCCTTCACATTACACGATTATTATAACTGTAATTTTTTCTCTCATATTTAACCTCACACTAACTGTACAGCAATCATAGCGGTTACCAAAAGTGTACCATTTTTCTTTCAGATCAGTGAAACATGAAACATCAAAATGGACGGTCATAAGAAACTTCGTAATTGAATTAAACAAGGGCTTTCAAGATTTAATTATGTACAGAACTTTTGAAGTGATTCTCGTTTGTTATATATGTTTTGTATTGTTCCTGTTAATTGATCGGGGCGAAGGAGAAACGCATCGTGCAAAGCGATATCTAAGTTTCAGAAACGTATCGCACTTTTTCGTGAGTAAATCAAAGAGTTTTCTTTAATCTAATCTAAATACTAGCCGTTTGTGAATCGTTATCTTATAAGGATAGTAAAGAAAGCGTTCTAAGCTATCTATCTTAATAAATTATATTAATTTTAAAAGCTAATTCATTTCTAATGCATCCCAAAAAAATATGATACACTGCCCTAATAATTGTCTCAATTACTTCAATATTTATTTCTATAAGTCAAAATTCAAATTCCATCACATTTTTGCAGCTTCGTTTGAATTTCAAAGCAAATATGGTGCCCTGGAACCAAATCTTCGCGCAAGCTATAGGTTTCCGACTAAACTGGGACGACCCGCCTGACTCCTTCCATCCTTACCATCACTTCAACAGAAGATCAGTTTATAATAACTTAGAAATATTGTTAAATAGGTATACTTTTTCATCACTAATAACTTATTCTTTACATTGCTAATTACTTCTAGATGTAACTCCATTTTATATTACTACAAAATTATTTCTTATTAAATAAACCAAATGTTGTGTTCTATTTAATAAACATTTCGTTAGTCTTTTGTCTGCTTTATCTAACTTTTCTTATCGCCATTGTATTTAAATCGGACTCGTAGTAGTAAATGTAGTACAAGGATAACATATTTTTATATAAATAGAATAATAATTAATCAACTTCATAATTAGAAATCAGTATTGTTAGCTTAAGGAGTCTACAGAAGTAAGAGATATGAATCACAATGGACTATCGGATTAGATAACATTGAAGTAAATAAATATAATGTGTAGTTTTTTTGTTTCAGTAATGGTTTAGATGGATTCCACTGTGTCCGCAGAGCGATTTGTGAAACCAACATGATGTCTGATCCAAGACCACTTTACTATAAGATACTGAAGATAATATTTAGGTAAGAAATTATTTTGATTATGGTCGAAATTTTTGAGTACTTCGCATACTCAAAATATAGCTCGTATCGTTAAAGTATAAGTACTTAAAGAGGGCATTGATGATCTCCATCAGATGACACGCCAGGTCATTTACTTTCTCTTATATAAAACATTGTCCTCCGCCTAAATTTAAATGGATTATTTAAATAAATAATAAGAAAATTAGACTCTTAGTACCAAAGAAAATTAGAACCATACCATGTTTTTTTTAAGTTCATAGATACAGTAGTTGCACGTTATTTCTATTGCTCACAGAAATAAGGACCAAAAAATGTATATTTTGTAAACATCAATTCCTATAAAGTTAGCAAAATATACAATGTCTTTAATACAGTGAATACTTAATATTCAACAGACGAATACTTAAGTTACGTAGTTGAAAAACTAGTTTTACTAAATAATACGTATCATACATAAAAGGAGCGTCTAAGAAACGTTTTACTCTTATTTCAGGCGACAGTCTGCAGAAACAGACAAATGGCACGACCACACAGAGGAAGACTGCATCACATCTATTTCAAATTGTCCATTTTCTTTGCTGGAAGTTTCGCCGTACACAGATCTCTAAATTGGAGATAAATGTTTAAGACTTAATAACTGACTGTCTGCGGAAATGTGATAATTTTTAATCCTTAAACAACTATTTAGATTTTTAATAGAGATGGATGTAAAGAATGTTTATATCTAGGAGAATATAAGAGATCGAATTTATTACACATGTAAGTTATTGCGTAAAATTATGTAATATTTAAATAAATATATAAGAAACTAGCTAGTAATGTTGCTTTCTTTTAGTGTACCTTTTTCGAAACTTGATTTATTAGATAATATAGGTTACACATCTTCAAATTTATAAGTTTAACCTCTTTTGTTATAAACATCAGTTAACAAACTTTTTTTAATCATTCAATTTTAGGTAAAGGGTGTCATAAAATATAAAGTCAAAAAGTTATTTAGCTACTAAGTAAAATTATAATATTAAATGTAATTTTAAACATTACCTCTCTCTCTCTCACACACACAGGCCTTTTTAATAGATAACATTACATAAATTATTACTTATTCGTAACATATTTGTTATAACAATAAGAACAGACCTTTAAAAAACAAATAGTTGTATTTTTTACCTGTTTGGATAAAGAAAACGAATATATAAAAATACAAGTATTACATTTTATATTAATTAATAATTATACTATAAAAACCAAATATAAGGTACGCTAGTTCCCTTTTAAATTGTATTTCATATATAAAATGGCCAAAAATACTGCACTTAAAATAACGCATGCCTTCGCGTATTTCCCGCGGGGAAGATACTTTACTATTTTAAAATTGCTGTTATAACTCACACAATTTTTTATATATTTAAAAATATATAAATTTCGTGCAAGATATTTTCAACAGTACAGATATTCAAATAAATGTTACGTAATTATCATGTATATAATATAAACATTGGACTTATAGTAGACTTAAATAATTAGATTAATATGATTTATAAATATCTTTACGTTACGGCTTACGATCAAATGGACTCCTGTCTATTCCACCACCTAAATATTATAAGTGGTCACTTCCAATTAAGGTATTTTGCAAAGACCCAGGTAATAAAAATTACATAAAAGAAACTTATGAAATAAAAATAAATCAATAATAAGATGATGATTAGAAGAAAAATTAATACGAAAATTTACTTGAGACACTCATTCCTTCTAATAAAATTCAAGAATGCACATCTAACATTTTTCACAATCCTAAATAAATAGAATTAATGTTCTGCCCGAGGTTCCGTCAGCTTTTTATAATGTGTAGTTATAGCAGAGTGCTACACGGCTATGCTTTAGCACACTAATGAAGGCATTACAATAACACGTCACTAACAAGCTGCGAAACATTTTTAATCTAATTTCCAACAAATATCGTCGAGCGTAATTGGTACGCCGAGGTTTGATAACTGTGACTTTAAATTGGGCACTAGTTTAACAGTTACGTCACCTATACACTACTTTTTTACATCAATATGTCTGTCTATCTATTCGTAAGTTATTTTGAAACAGACACTGAGCCTAAATGCCAACAACCTAATTATTTGATCCAAACACCCTCGGAAAATTCAAGGGTTTTTAGATCAAAAGTTGCTTGAAGCATGAAGACCCTTTTTATGTGTGAATATTGTAATAATTGTTTTCTTTTTTTCGAAGAAACTGCTTCCCAAGTCGATAGTACATTATTTTTTATAATACTGTGACGATTCAAAAGCGTAACTATAAAATTTGAATTTAGATGAATAAAGGTTTCTGTGAGAGATCTTCAAATTGAAATGTGTTAGGCTTCTATTATTATACTAAATAAAACAAGTTTTTACCGGGGTGTAAAACCATGTACTCGCTGAAAACATTGTTAACGGAACTTGTTTTGTCTTGTTGAAGAAGAGATTACATAGGCACTTTGCTACGACGTAGTCAAACTCGTAAGATTATATAAGTTTCTTGGAGCAAATCCGTTATAACACTTTACTTATAAAAATATTTTTTTTTGGTTGGATAGTCTCTTAAATAAACCGATTGTATCGATAAATAATTTTTCTCAAATAAAAAATTCTTAAATTACGAAGAACTATAATCTCTTCTAAATTATGTGTATGTAGATTATCTACTGTTTACTCTTTCTACCAATTGTTTATTAAATAAAAAAGAAAATCTTTACTTAACAATTACGAATGTAAAAATGCGAGGGTTGGGAAAGTCTTGAAATAAATTTGTGAAAGAAATTATAATTGTAGTTGGAAAGCTTCATCTTACACATAAATAAAGTTTCTTGTATTTATCTTCTATTTTATTTACCGTGTTTTTTCTAAAGATGAGAGTTTTTATCAAGAACTCTGTCTCAACAAAATATTTACCTCATAAATAAATATATAACAGGACAATAGCCTACTGAAACTAATTATATATTCTAGAATAAAATTAATTAATATTTATTAAACAAGGTTTGGTGCAACCTGAAATGTTTATAAGTTTGAATGCACATCAGCCATACTAATATTATAAATGCGAAAGTAACTCTGTCTGTCTATCTGTCTGTCTGTCCATCACGCTAAAACTACTGAACCGATTAGAACGAAATTTGGTACACAGATGGTCTAGAGCCTGAGATAAAACATAGGCTACTTTTTAACTGGAAAAAAGGGTTACAAGGGGGGAAGCTGGGGATCAAAGTTTACATGAAAGTGTACAATGAAAGTCCACGCGGACGGAGTCGCGGGCAACAGCTAGTTTAAATATAATACATCCACTACTGACTAACACTGAACAGTGATAAAATTCGATGGAAATGCAACATTACACGAAAACTGCTTCATTTTATTTAGCTTAGTCATTAAAGCCTGGTAGCAATATCTTATACACAGAGACAATATTTAAACCCATTTTTTTATTGTAATAAGTAGGTCTTCAGAATCAATATGTAAATGCACCTTCGAAACATTCCATTTCCGACATTAAGTACCACATGTATATCTCTAGATTTAAGTTGTTTATATACATAAAGTATCTTAAGCAAAAATAAATATTTAATTTTTCAAAGATCACGTCAATTTATTTAACCATCATGCAATACAGATATGAGTTCCATCACGCCCTGTCCTTGAGGACATTTGGTGTAGATAAAAGCACAGTCGAACATCTGTCTGCCGGCGACAGCGGCGTCCATGTATGGAGACATCACGTCTACCCAGTCAGGGTCTTCTTCATCGAATGGAGTACGCCCGTAGTCTGGTCTGAAATAAATAGTAGTTATATTAGTCCTACTAATAGTATAAACGCAAAAGTGAAGATTTGTCTACGTTTGTTGCTTTTTGCTTTTTAATATCCTGAATGGCTGTTTCCAGTCTCAATGGCTCTTCAGTTCAAATTCGGCTGAAATTTAGCACGCAGGTAGACTGGTTCTTGGGTTAAAATACATGATACGTGTTATCCCCATATTGGCAAGGGAAGATATATTACGGATGAAAACTATCGCAAGCGACTAGTATTTTATATTAAAAAGCCAGGGCCAATAGCCGTGATTGATATTTGAGGATTAGGACCACGATTTTTATAAACGATAGTTGTCTTTACTACGTTATACTATAAAATTAAAAGGAAATAAGAATCATTTTTTTATCATTTCAAATTGTAGTGGATTATTCTCTTCATCGTAACCTCATGGCTGAGGGTGTGGATTATAAGATAGTGTCTAAATTGGGTAATCTTATATACCATTCTAGTTTAATTATTACTACACAAACTAAGTATTTTCGTCATGTTAAATAGTCCTTATGAATGTAACTATTGCTATTCAAACAAAACAGCATTCACCCAAATCTCCTTAGCTTTATGCATTCATACAAAAGATTTGTAACTCACGTTAACATAATGTGAAGGATTTCTCCAACAAGTCCGTCGTCGTCCACTGGGTACTGCGCAGCTTCGCAAATAGCTCTCAATACGCAATCTTGTCCATTCATACCTTTCCTAAAAGTTACAAGCAGTTGTATGACTAAGAAATCTCGTAGAGCAATTTCACTAGCTTAACGAGTCAAATAATATTTGACTAAATGCTACAAACACTTCTGATGGTATTCTGAGGTATTTTATTACATGCCATTTGTACCTTCCTATATTAAAGAGTAAAATACAATTTTTCTAGCTAATGGCGTAGAATAGAAAATTATCTATGAACTGGCGACCATTATTTTATCATACTTTGATAATCAATAGCGTATTTAGCCTACTTGAATAAAGATATGTTCGCCTGATGATGAAGGATCGCCGCTTCTCCACCCAGACACAAGCGCAAATCTAAACGCCTAAGACTACGTTGCGAGCATTTAACACAGCTTTTCATTTATTGCCTTGCATATTATCCAAGCAAATGGATTTTTGGATTAATAAAACGAAAACACTAACCTCAAATTCAATAACATTTGACATACAAAGTTGACGGAAGTTAAATCAGTTTCACAGAGCTAATGCTATTTCGTAGTTTGCAATAATTTAGTGTTATCGCTAATAGAAAACTAACTAAATTACCGGGGCTTATGTTGTGTCACCTGACGAGCGCACTCGTTAACGTGATAATTACAAATGGGGTTAGCTAATGAAGCGAGGTTGAGGAAGCATTTTAATGTGGATTTAGATATACATATTGCATTTTTATTAGCTCAGTGACGTCACTCAAGCATAAAGGTTATCGTGATGAAACTCCTGTTATCGTGATGATATCCTAGTGGAAAGTTGAGAAAGATTGAATTATAATTGTGTAGTAAATGTAAGGTATTTTTTCTTTAGATTTAAACATAAAGTGATTACTTATAAGTTAGTTAAAACGTATTACTCTCGAGGAAACAGATTAATTTAACAACGCCACTATAAATTACTTCCATTGCAATCGCTTTTTGATTTTCGATTTTCCGCTAAATTTAGGAAATATCTCAGGGGACCCATTACGTATGGTAACCCGCCGGCTCGCGCAATGAATAGGATAATTTATATTCATTTCTAGATTTAACTCGCTTTCACGAATTTATCAACATATTCCCAACTTTTTCATACAATTCGACGTTTATTGAATCAGTCTTGTTTCGTATGTTTATGATAATAAAGCAGTCTAATTCATACTTTTGTGTAACAAGAAAATGTTTGAAATACTTGATGACGTAGTAACCGAAACTAAAATATAATCCATGGTCTATGTATACAGAAAAACTGATAAAATAATTTCCCATACTGTTTAGTTTTTGTACTGTTTAATTTTATTTTAAACACAATAATGCCTGTTTTTTTATTATCCATTTCTAATTTAAAATTAAATCAACATTCTACGTGACATTTAATTGGTTTACCATATACCATTTTATTTTGTGTGTATAGTCTTAAGGTATATATATAAACAGTACGAACTGTTTTGAAAGAAAGAAAGAAAGAAAAGAAATTTTATTCTGAATAAATTTGAATCAAATACCTTCAGAAAGTCTACATGATGCCTACCACCGGTTCGGGAACTAACCCGGCGAGAAGAACCGGCGTAAGAAACTCGCAATAAACAATTTTAATAAACTAATTGAATTATATATTTGATCCGGGCATATCATGCTCATCCCTCTTAAATAATTAGTATTACATTGTTAATGAATATTGAAATTAATTCAACATTAGCTAGATATAATACTTACGAGTCCAGCAAATCAGCCACAGCTCTGTAGAACACTAGTCTCTCATCCTTTCTTGCCTCCCATTCTGCGTCTCTCTCCTCTCTAGAAACTTCTTTAATGAAATAATATCTAGAAAGTTCCGAAATGTTTTGGAATTGCGAGTACTGGTATTGGAAATTGGCCGCGAACGCTAAACTTATGTGGTCTTTCATCGGGACTGGTGAGGAAAATCCGATGATAAACTGAAAAAACAATTGAAATAGTAACTTTATTATTTAGTCATGTTTTAAAAAGAACTATACAAAATAGTTTACAATAAAAACGATACGATAAAATTCTATAACAATTTTGGTAACTTTACTATGGTAACATTTTTACGCCTTTAATAATGATTCATGTTTTATAAATAAAATCATAAGCAAGTAAGCAAGTAATAAAAGCATAAGTAAGTTAAACTTTATAAAACACGATAATTGGAAACAAAATGAATTCCAAGAAAATCGTTACTATTATTATGTGTCTACATCCTAACTAATATAATCTTATATATAAAGCCTATTCTTAATACAACCCTGTTAGTAATAGGTTAATAGCAATATAAAATTGATACGAAAGGCATACCTTGTAAGTTGCTCCATAAGGGTACACTAAAGGTATAGAGTTTATTTGTCTTTTAAAGCGAGCTTCCACTAAAGCCTCATCACTATGCGAATGCACTTCTATATTACTTATGAGTATAAGTATAAGTGACACCAGTAAGTATCTGAAAACCGAATAAAAAACGTTTCAGTACGAATATATAAGTAATTTACAGCACCATCTAGTCCTACGCTAAGCAGAGCTTAAGTAAGGGCGAATAGATAAAGATACAAAACATAAAATACATACGTAGGATATATGACCAACATTTAAACCCTATAAAAAGTAAATAATAAGGTAAATAGATTTTTATTCAGTCAGGGATCGAACCTCTAACTTACGACGTAGAGCTTAATTCATTACCACTGCACAAAAAGGACGTATCTACCATCTTGATGCATCTTTTTATGATTACTAAAATCAGTCAAAGTTTGGTCTTGTATTACTTTTAGTTAGTCCAAATTAACATAAACAATATAATTAAAATAAATTAACAAAATATCGGACGGACAAATTTATTGAAAAAAAATTGTAGTTAAATCATTTTAGAAGTCATTCCTCATTGCAATATAAGAGTAGAAAAATGCATTAATTTTAAAATCAACATAATTTAAGGGCTAAGTTATTATATTTTCTACTATATTAACCTTTATTGTAAGCCGAGGTACGTTTTCTTTGGCATTTTTAAAAGATATTATCAATTTCATTAATTATATTTAAAGCCTAAAAATAAGTCAATAATAAGTCTTCGAATAATACCACAAATCTTTTGCTTAAATATAAAATCAATGCACTTACTTACCCCCACTCTAATTAAAACACAAAAAACCTTAATTATACACATTCTAAAGATAAGTACCTTGTCATATTGGCTTGAAGAAATGGTTTGTCGTTCGAATTCCTACACGTCATAATTGAGCCGGTACATTTTAGGTTCTGAACAGAGTACGGGCAAGTTTACAATGATGTCC
Source organism: Eurema hecabe (assembly GCA_026213755.1). Taxonomy (NCBI): domain Eukaryota; kingdom Metazoa; phylum Arthropoda; class Insecta; order Lepidoptera; family Pieridae; genus Terias; species Terias hecabe. The sequence continues at coordinate 6,099,930 of JADANM010007051.1, read as the reverse complement.
ATAGAAATATTCGGTTCGACTAACACGTACAATCAGTTCTCTTAGAACCCTACTCGTATTTACATAATTTTCTATTATAATTAATAATAAGTATTACGTAATATTAAAACATATGATAACTATATAATACATAATAATCTATAATAAATTAAATTACTACGTATTAAATTTGCAGACATATTCTATAACAACGTCAACAGCTTTGTACAAAAACGTTAAGAATAAACACTGAAATAAAAAACATTACAGAATCACTCGTTGCATATTTAAAATATCACTATCCATACCTAACCCCAATTTGCAAAATATTTGACGAAACAAAATTAATGAACATAAAAGAACTGTACATATGTAACACTTGTATTCTTATTAGAAAAAATTTAGACAAAACCATACACACAAAAATTTATTTCATAAAAAAATCACAAATATCCAAACGCAGCCTTCACCAACCAAGTAAGTCTTCTTGTTTTGTCATTATTGTTGTGTTTTATACTATACTTACTCTGTCGACGGTTAAAATAGTTTACAAAATGTATCTTCTGATATTCTCATGTAAGTGACTTTCTGTTTTTATGAGAATAAATGATTTAAACACAAAATGCGTATATTCACTATCGGGGTATATTATTATATCCCAACATAAAAAGGATCTTCGTGGTTTAAATAGATTCCTTGATTTATAGCCCCAGGCGTTCGCTCTTCCAATTTCTCGCGAGTTTCTTTTCAGACCTTACCTCATTACACCGCTTTTACAACTTTATAATTAAGGGAACTTGAATTTAGTCACAAATTTATTCTGCCTTTGGTTTTTTCGTGACTTGAATTTGTGGTAATCTCGAGTATGGATTATTCTATCTGTATGCAAAAGCATTTGGCGTAACTGATAGCAAATGAACCTTGGAGTTAGAGATGTATCTATTGTTTATCTGGAGGAATGTTATTGGGTGAACGAATTATTACGTTAGTATTATATTTTAGTTTTACGATAAGCTAAATCTAGTAATATAAAAAAAATCTATACAATTGTTTATATTTTTATAAATGCGTAGTTTGTTACGATGTATATGTGTTTTCGGTAACAGAAATATGCTTTTCAATTGACAGTTAGTTCATATTTATTAAAATGAATTGAGAATTAATATTCTCAATTCATTTTAATAAATATTATATTTATAATTAAACATCTAGCCTCGGTTTAAACCTATCGGTATTTTCGAAAAAAGTTAAATATTCTAACGGATAATATATTGAAGGCTTATGTTATTATAATATTATAATCTTCAGGTTAGATAATAATTAAATTGAGTTTTAAATAATAAATAGTATTTAGTAATTAGTTCGTTTAATTTGAATAAACATTGTGTCAAAGCTGCGGCTTCGGATATTGAACTCGAATGTATATTTTCAATTAGTCTTGTTTAATTAGGAATAACTTAATTGAAATTTTGTATAAAACAAAGGCGATAGCATTTTATATAATAAGGTAGTTTATATATTTATTAAAGCAAATAATTGGTTGTCTTCTTCAATGAATATATATGAATACAGTCGACTACAAAATGGTGTAATAAATTCAACACTTAAAATATTTTTTTGATAAATGATCTTAAATCCGAAATATATCATTGCTTGAATTTTTATTCCCCGCTAAATGAAAATTATTATTAATAGTTTTATATTATCCTCTTATAACGAGATTGGTTTTTTAAACCTTTAAGAAAGTATTTTGACGATTTGAGATTTTGAATCCGATTGTCAATTTTTTAAGTCGACCAATCAGATTGGTCGATTCTTCTTTTGATACGTCGATTGAAAAAAGGAAAATAATAAAAATTTTAAGTATTTCTTTAGTGCGTTACAGACGGAAGATAAAACAAAGTACTTCTTGAATCCTTTGTATTCAATAAAATATCGTCAAGCTCTTAACGTAGCCGCTGAAAAATATTATTAAATCAGCAATGTTCTAACCAGTGTGATCTCAACCTTATATGTATATAAATCTAAAGTCACATGACTGACAATATATGCATTAATTTGTTTACCCAGAACCGCGTGATCGACGAATATGGGCGCTAGGACTGTCTGTTCACACCTTAGATCCGGTATTCGGTATACTTCTTAAAGCTTCATAACGTTCCATTCATAGAGTTTAAGTTTCTGAACGTTGACATTTGAATTTTGGGCGCGCCTTTTCATAGTGGCCAGTGTTTTTTTTCTTTTTTTTTTGTTTATCACGTTTGAATTTTGACAGAACACAGCTTTCGAGGTTTTATTACTTCTTTGTTTTTAGAAATTATGGACAGCTTGGATATGTGAAAAATAATTTGAAAATGAAGTCACCATGAATTTTTTAATTGTAAGTAAAAATAGTTTTGTAAATATTAATACCAATAGCGGTAGCTTTAAAAAATCATACACGAAATCAGGCCTTGGTAAATAACATTGTATATTTTAGTAATAGTGAAGTGTAAATTTCTACTAAACGTTCCTCTTATTACAGATTACACATCAAATTAGAGCATTCTCCTATCGCTTCGTGGACACAGCATTAGAAAGATGATCGCCGCCAGCCAAATTATTTTAATAGTTAACATTTTTTATTTAGTCAAATGCAGCGATGTGGAATTCAATGATGAAATTTTAAGCAGAAATCGCAGACAATTGCTGTTTCCCAACAGCACACTACTACAGGTAATATAAAAAAATAATACTATATTCAAAAATATATACGGCCACAAAACTATACTAAATGCTGTACTTATCGGGTACTTAATAAAATATTTTTAGAATAAACAAAGGTAATTCTTGATCAATATTAATTGTCAATAATTTTGACTAAATAGCATAATATTTTTTTGTATCCTAATTCATTAAAATGACGAGATTGAAATAGATAATAAAAGTATGTAAACTTTACTTAAAGCTAAGTAATATAATAAACGTCGCAGCATCAACTATCACTTATTTCTTGATGACCCCATCGAGCTCTGTGGTTACAGAATATTCCCGCGCTCTATTTTATAAACTCTTTAGCTCCTCAAAGGACGTATTTCGCTGCCTTGATCGAATTTACCTTCAAAGTGGAACATTCTGTATCTACCTCAAAACAAACTGCAGTCGCGGTGGGAGCATATACTGCGCCACGTAACACATTTGTCTGCAGGACAATTTCTTACTTATTAGTAGAGATTTAAAGGTTATAATAGCGTGTGACAATTTTCAGTTCAACGCTGGGATTGGTACGCCGACGCCGGTAAAGACCATCAACCTAAATTGGGCGTTTCAAGCGAACTTTCAGTTGCCGTGGAATAGAAGTCAGATACCCATCGATATATTGGAGGCGAATGGAGGGTATGACGGCTCGTCTAAGAAGAAACGTGATATCAACGAGGGCTACGATAATGACGCTAGGCTGTACCACTTTTATAAATATGTCGAGGAGATTTTGAATGGGTAAGTTGTTATTGCAACAATACTTAAAAATTTAAAAATATCGTACATTATTGTTGGATAAAAATCAGAACATATTATTTAAAGAAATTATTGGCATCTCACCGGATGCGTCTGGGCTGTGTATACTTCAACATTTCGCAAAACCTTCCTGAAAATGTTATTTTTTTTAACATTTTTAATTTTGAGTGTTGTAGCAGAAGACTATGACTTTATAATGTGTAATAATTACCATTATTCTTATAATGATAACTAATACTTTTAATTTTGTCATAGATGTAATTAGTCCAACACTTTTCATATATCCATAGAGTCAATTCTGATTTTAGAAAATTGAAAAGAGTAGGTGGTCCTCGACAGCGACCAGCACTTAACGATTTAAATCAATCAACAGTTAAAGTGATGCTGAGTCAGATGAAATATGTTCGAGAACAATATTTTTAGCCGACATCAAAAACGGGCAAAGTTATCAACATTGATTTATTACATTCTGACAAACGGATAGGTCCTGCAGGAAGCAATTTTCAGATAAATTGGTTTCGTCAATTTCCATTTTCGCAATGTCATTTATTTTAATTTATTATTGTTTACTCGATCGGAAATGCGTTTACGCAATGTTGATACCAAGTTCGCGATTGGTCAATCAATTGTGAAAAATTGTGTGATCATTTCAATTTATATGTGAACAGTAGATATTATTAAATGAGGTTGTAATTATATCGAATGTAATGGTATAGAAGCGAACAATCGACAATCGATGTATAAAACAAAAGATATAAATATATTAACTGACAAAAATGTAATTTTAAATACTAAGTTACTCTTAAGTTATCTTATCAAATAAGACGTTTTTGTATAGATGGGAATCGCTTTCGTGAAACTAAAAAAAATTAAGGCAATAGCACTTTTGAATGTGGGTTTAAAGTAACTCCATATTCAAGAAATGCTAAATATTTAATTTTGTAAGCTTGGCTAGTGATCGATGCCTTGCGAGTCCGTCGTCACGCCCCATCGCGATATCCCTTCCAATTTATAATCGGATAGCTGCTGATTTCTGCGATCCTTATCACTTAATTAATGAATAGCCAATTCCGACTTTCAATATTCAATACATTGATTATATTAGTCGTTGATCAAATTGAAAAACAATTCATATTAGTATTGTGTTCACATTTTATAGGAGATTAACTTAAAAGGTTAATCATTTTATATTTTATCGATTCAGTAAAAAATATATTTTAAGACAGTGTTTTAGTTTTTAAAACTGATTACGTACCTATAACGTACATGGAACACAGTAAAATATGTCTTAAATACTATAAATTTTACAATCATCACATTTTTACTACATCGGTAGATTAGAGATTGATATGGAAACCTTAAATTTCGATGTTAAGTTTCAGCTACAACGGAACTTCCTGTGTGTTTCGGACTTTGTGTGAGCTGGGCGCCGAGCCACTTCATACCAACTATGAAGACGACTTGCTGCATGAGCTGGCCACGTTTGTTCTTAAGTAATTATCTATTTCATTCATTATAATAGAAGTATAAACTCTACTTTTTTACCAAATTGATTCAATACACGTACATGTCTGATAGTCTCATAGATTCTGATTTGTAGCACTTGAAACACAGCGGAGTAGATGTAAAACAAAAGTAATATTTTACTAAATAAGAATTGGATAAACAAAGGTTTCAGAGTGAAATAGAGAGATACACTTATTTTTTTTATTTTTACTTAGATTATTACATAGTAAAATGTAATATAGTCGGTTGCTAGCTCTGTATGCTTAAATCTTTTAAAACTACGCAACCAATTTTATATCATATAGAGTGTTGCAAGAGGAAGTTTTATGTGTAGGATATATGCAAAAATTCGGGTAAAACTTTTAACATCTCGTTTTTAGTAGATATACTATAAATAATAGTAAATGACAAACATAATAATATGTTTTGTTTCTGAGATTAAATGTCGTTATGGTATTTATATAAAAAATACATTCATACATCCTATTGTACTCTCAGTCATTCTGTCTGACTACGGTAATTTCTAGAAATAAAAGTTTTTTTCAAATCGCTACGAGGATATAGCTTGTACGTTAATGAACAAGTATTTAAATATTAAACGCCTGCCATTTAAGATACATTTACACAGCAATTCTCTTGAACATTGCTTGTGACATCAATGTATTTAATTTATTAGAGCGTCCTGTCAAACAATTGTTCAAGTTATTTGAATTGTAATAGCACGATAATAATAGTTTATTTAGCAGTAAAATACAACACAATAAACGTTTGATATACTGAATAGATAGTATAAAATAACGGTATTGCTAGCTTTCATTTATCTTGTAATGTTTAAGAATGTTTGAGAAGGATATGTATGTTAAAAAATCAAATTTACTTAATAATTGTTTATTATTTTCTCGGTAGTAAAATGGAACAGTTAAAAGTAACTCTGGATAAGTTTATCAACCAGAATAATTAATAACATTTAACATAAAATTATTTTCTTTATTTTTTCAGTCCAACCAACGATGCGTTACATAGTCAATTGAAAGATACTACGCCATACATAGAAGCCTACAACGAAGGGAAACTTCATCAAGATTGTCACAGCTTGTACCACTGTCCAATATCTCTGATCGATCTGTTCACAGAAAAACATGTCCATAATAAAGACTGAATTTTTATTTTATATTAATTTTATAAGCAATTATAAATATACTTTTTCATACAACCTTATTTGATTATCCCAAACGTGTTGCCAATATCAGATTAGTCAATTGTTTGACATGTAATATAATCAAAAGAATTAAAATCTTTGTTTCAACTTAATAACTGAAAATCTTTCAAATCGAAACAGAATAATCGTTCTTTAAATAATCGTATTACACAAGAAAAACCACATACAAAGGAGTAGGATTGACAAACTTAAATAGATTTCTAATCTAGATCTATGCATTCCAAATTTATACATAGCTTTCATTGCTCATCTCCGTGATAATGTCAAGTTATTTGCACTCACTCTGAGATTAGCTCCTCTCACCCACTGTTACCTATCACGAGGTAATAAGCTTTTCATATTTAATCTTTTCCTATAGTTGGCTCCAAGGCTCTTCAATAAATCGAGTACACCAAGGATCTAACAGGTACGGGATTTAGATTAACCAAGTTTAATCGATTTCCGAACAGCTTAAATTTATGCATAGCGCCATTCGGACGATCCTCGCAAAGGTGTCAAGTACCAAGAACTATCTAGAAACATCTATCTACTAACATGTATTGTTAGTGGACCTACAATATTCATATTATTTTTATTAGAAGCCCAAATTCCACTGTGCATTATTTTGATATTTAATCGTTTTAATACAGACCAGTAACGCATTCGCTTATCAGGCGAACCTTCTGCTTAGTTGCCCACAACCACGTCAAAATGCAAGGGGTATAAAGAACACAGACGCTAGATATAAATTGTTTAATCAAATTTAAAATAGTCCAAATTTATGCATAGTGTCCATTCCGATTTCTGTAAATGTATCAAGTACGGAGGACTCGCACTCTGGGAACATCGTCTCGCACCCACCGTTGGCTGACCTCCCTAATCTTTCAGCTGCGTGATACTCATTGTCGGTGTGGTGGGATAACGCGTCTTTGGTTGATGAAGGCCTGGAAAATTTAAAGATATAGTTAGGTTTGAAAATTATAAGTACTAGCTGTGACAAGGTTTATACCTGGGTAGAACTATACTATGCGGGTCTACACTTTCAAAGTAGTTATTCTGCTGCAGAAATACTCACTTGCACGCTATGTACTTTCTTAATTTGATCAAATTATCTTAAGTAGTGAAAGCGTGATGTAACGATAGACTGACATACACAGTCAGATAGACAAAGAGTAATTTTCCTATTTATATTTTTTTAAGAAGTAAGAACAGAGTAAGTAATAGAACAAAACTCTCTTAAAGTAAGTCAATAAAGTATTGCTCGAGATGACAATATTGTACCATCATAACATAATATCTCAATCTCCAAAATTCAGCGCCATTTCTTTAAAGCGCTTAAAAAATTCGTTATTCGGTCTCGAGTTAGGTACTTACGTGAATAAAATATGCCCAATTTCGCCAAGTAAACCATTTTCATACGTAAAGGGGACTTCAGCAGCCTCGCATATGGTTCGTAGCAGGCATGGCCGCCCCGTATATCCGTATCTGCAAGTTATCAAGCCGTTTGTTTCATTCAAAAACGTAAATGGATATGAGATTTTCATTGATATGTGCGATTCGCTTTTAGAATGTATATCTGATTGGTATTTACAACTGCAGGTATGAAAAATTCACAATTGATTGAATTTATTTTGACTATTGTCGAATTCCAACTAGGTAACGTGTTGCTATAAGAATTCATCATCTAGTTATAAAAAATTATGTATGTTTTAGTTCGATAAATTATTGCATCAAGAGCGTTTCGTTCTTAAATATTTGTAAAAAAATGTATAAAAAAGATCCCTGTATTTGCAATATTCCGGAATTATTAATGATAATGAGAAATCAAAATTAACATATAACTAAAATAAGCAAAATGCCTGATCTTATTATTAAATTAATAAATATCTTACTATAAGACCCCTTTGTCTGTACGTCTACACTTTCGTGTTCAAGTGAGTTAAAATTGTTTGTCAACCGTTCTAAAACTCAACTCCGCGAACAATGTACACAAAATATTAAACAGTACTCGAAGCCAAGTTCGCAGACCCGAACTTGATACAACTATTCCAAGTACTAAATTACAAGCGACGGCCCGCAAACTGTGCAAAAATTGTTGTTGAAAAGAATTTCGCAAGCATATAGATTTTACTATGTTTAGAACTTTCTTAACTTATGGCGGATATAATTTTGACTATACACTCAGGTTATGGTAGTAAACTCTCATATAATCTTGGTAGATAGTAAGGCTATTTATGAAACTTATTTTTAATCAAGTGTAATATTTTTACCTTTCAATCATATGTTCTAGAATTTTGTAAAAGTCCCAACGATTCATTCTCTGAGGCTCCTCTTCTTGTTCTTCTAAATTTTTTTGATCTATTAACTCTTGCCGTCTTATCGCTTCAGATAAAGGTAGCTCTGTATTAATATCATTGTCATTCATTATGCTCCCTTCGCTGTATAGCAGCGCTCTTCTTCTTCTTTCATTGAATGTTATATCTACCAGAGTATCATTTTCAACATCATTATCCAGGTCAGTATCAACATCATCTATTTCTCTGCCATCATTAAGTTCATTGACTTCATTTTCTTCGATATCTTTAGTTTCCCCATCCATATCTCTTGACACAGTATCCGCAAACCCGTAAATTCTACTTGTGTATTCTGTACTGTTTGTCGGTAAATCATATTGAAATTTTATGACCGTGCCAACAGTGACGGACGCTTCTTTTAAATCGACTGGGACACCAAGACCGATGATGAACTGCAACAAATTTACTACATTATAAAAAAAATATGTCAAAGAGATATTTTATCAGTTTCGAGGACAAATATATAGGATATTTATCCTTGTCACTCCCCATAATTAGTTACAACTATTATTAAAATGATATAATGCGGCCAATTTCTGTAGACGAAGTCTTACTTACCATAACGTGGCACGATGTCTGGTCTGATTGGCTAGACTAAAAAAGTTAAAATTATAATAATTTTCCTTAAACAAATTAATTGATAATCCACGTCTTAATTCTAATTGAGTTCAACTATCTTGCTTCTAAGAAATCATTTCAATTGATCCGATTGGTAATAAGTTATGGCTCTACAGATATTATGCATAACTCAATTAATATCAATACCAATTTAAGAGCATTAATTTCTAAGCCATAGTCGTGCTTAATCACGCTTACATGATTACTCTGAATACCTAAATCATTCCGACCCACTAAATTCCGCTTTCGGGAACTTATCAAACAGAATCGCGCGATTTCTTAGGGCTTTGTAGCTAGTGCAATTTAATGAAAGTAAATCATTCATAGGTTATCGATACCATTGTTACATATTGTATTAATGGATTAGTCTATCCTCGAAGTTAATTTATTGTAAAATATGTACGAGAAGTGAAAGAAAACCTATATTTCTTAATAGACCATGTATTTTTCTGATTTATTACACACATCCACCAATATAAGTATTTACAATAGTTCAGCAGTCTAAAAAAAAGTTTCAGCTGTACTTCTAGGCCTCAGATGTTTCTTAAGTAAAGGATATTTTGTTCTCTTTTGTACTGAATATGCCAAGATACAATTCTCATCAAGTAATTCAATTTTGTGTACAAAGTAAATGTATTTTATCTTCAAAACAAACTGACTTTCGACTTCTCGAAACTTGAACGGCAAACAAAAAATTGTAAGCATCAATTTAATTAAAAATTAAGAAAACAACCCCCGACAATAACGGGAGGAAAATTACATCAGCCGTTGCAAAGACTGTCTTGAAATTTTTTTTTTATATAAATCGAAGCTCTATTGTTTTAGGAAAGGTCCGCATGTTTTAAATTCCATTTACATTGAGATACAACTTCATCTAGACGGTTGAAATTAATTATGTTATAGCGAAACTAGATATCAAAGGCCAAATTCCATGGGAATTATTTACGTTAAGTTAGCTATCAGCGAAATACTTGTTTGCCAAATAAATTAATTAAATATCGACAGTACAATCAGATATCGTAATTTAAGCTAAATAATCAAACAGCGTGATTCAAAGCACTAAAAGTGCTTGAAGATCTAATGGGATTCAAGAAAAAAAATATTGGAGCTAAATAAAAAATTAACTTAAGCAAAGCGGGCCGGGAGCGCTCGAGTTAATTGCATTTGAATTCACGAATAAAAAACACTGCTTCGTTAAGCCGGATCCGGTAAAAGAAAACATCATTTACTTAAGTTTAAATCGGAATGTAAATTTACACGGACGTTTGGAAAATTGAAGAAGAGATACCTGCGCTCTGGCGGGACCTCCGTCGGGGTAGACGAGGTAGCGACGTTGGCGGCCGGCGTCACAGAGCGCGCCCAGTAAATTGATTAAAAGTAGCGTTTTGAACATTTTACGAGTTCAGTGTGATTGGTAACGTACGGCAGGCTCGCTGATGTGTGAATACGGTGTAAGATAAAATATACAATGTTTGTTTAGAGCCTCCGCCTCGGGGCTAATGAACCGTTATGTTTTCACAGCGATTTGGATCGAACGGCGCTCATGACCCGTGGACTAGATTCACTGAAATTCACAGTTTTGTAAGTGATTTCGGGGAGTTTTTACTTTGAGTTGATTTTTTACTATGAGAGGAAAATTTATTAATATTTTCATAAACAATATAGTAATTCGTCTGGTTATAATTTAATCTATAAAAAATAACAATAGCTTCTTAACATATTTATGAAATAGACGTTCACATGAAAAAACCAACTTATAAATTAAGTTATGTTTATGTGGAGTCATTTATTTTGATAAAAATAGTTACGAGATAAAGTAGGTATAAAAAATCGATAATATCAAAATACTATTTTATTCACACTAACATGTTTGTGCAAATTTCCTTCTAATTCCGTTAACAGTTTTTATGTCTTTTTTATGATGTTATTTTTCGGTATCTTTCCCGAACTGAACTTTAGTGACAACATAAAATGTGGCTTGTGTCCTTTTTATAACATATATTTTTATATAGGTAAAGATGTAGTCGACTTCTATTCTGTTTACTGTATTTACAAGATTATATTGTACTGAAATAAGAATTTTAAGACAAAATGTTTAAAATATTTTAATATCCATTGTTTAAAACATTAAAAAAGATATACCAAAAAATAAGAAATCAATGCATAAATTTTTTTCTCATGAGTCTTTTAGTTCCCCTCTTTTCTCTCTGTCTAAGCAGACTCAGTAGCGTATGTAAATAGTATAAAAAACCTTCTAGCCGTAATTACTACCGCACCTGTATTTATCAACTTCCTTACTGAAACTTCAAACAAGCCGTTGTCACGTCTTCCCCATTTGGACGCTCTAACTGCAAGCATCCACAAACCCAAGTGTATGACGTCCACTATTATTTTAAAAACCGCTTCACAAGCTTGCCTAACGGATTTCAAATTCCTTGTTCAAATAAGCTTGTCACACATACGGGATGATCTACACGAATATCCCGCTAAGCTCATATTAGAACGTCAAATCTAGCCTTTACGACCCCCGTTTAATCAAAATTCAAATCTTACTGCCAGCGATAAGGTCGACAATCAAGTGACGCTCGCTAGCCACGAGTCCAGATTGTCTGAAGTTTCCATGTTAGAACATTTCAGTAATTTCCTTAAAGAAACACACTCCGACAAAATCTCAAAGCCAGCGGTTTAACTAAATCATAACGCTACTATGTGGATAACTAATTATATCATTACGTATGTATAAACATTTATTGGATTGACAACACTACAGCGTCAATCATATTAAAATTTAGAAAAATATTTTGTAAGAAGAAAAATATTTTATATTTTCTGTGAGAATAGAAATTAAATAAAAATAATTTATGTATGAAGAATTTTTACAATTTAACCAAATTTTAAAATTTTTCAGATTGTACGCCCTTCACACAGCAGTCGAAGGGAAACGCAGCCAGAGCAGTAGGCAAAGAAGATATCTTCTATTTACTCCAAGCACACAATGGGGAGTAAGTAGCTGGCTAACAATGTTTAGTTTTCCGTGAATATCTATTGGAATTTCAATAGTTCTAACAAGATAGAGATTTTAAAAATCTTAAAGGAAAAAATACCATACGGTGCTTTGGTGCTTGCAATCTGTTTAAACTTTTTTGTAAATATACAATAGAAATTAGTTATTAGTTTACTGATATACTATTTAACAAAAACCAATGTTAATAACTAGAATGTATATTTACCACAAATGGTTAGTATGATTGGTAATATGTGCAGTCTCTGGTCTAAGGCGATAAACCCCAGGCGTTGAAACACTAAGACTTCATTGCCAATACAGCCCTTGTTGCACGAGAAAGCGATCTGAAATTGGTCTTGCCGTTTGCTCTTTATCGGAGATATCCATGGCACTTATATAACAGATGGTTTTATAAAACACAAAGGCATATAACATTTATAAAAGTCTGAAATTTGTGCACCTCTAAAATCAGCAATCAATTAATTCTTTTCTGGCGTTTTGAGGGTAATTGAATAACATAATAAAATTACTTGATTGTTTTGCAGGTATTTGTAACAATAGCCATACCGATTGAATCGGAATCAACAGTCAGTGTTGCCTGGTTCTTCGAGGCTAATTACTACAATGTTGCCAACGCTACTTATTTTGAACCCTTACTTGGAGATATTGAGGTAAGTTTTTAAGTTGTCAGTAATTAAAGAACATATACTATTTTATTTACTTTAGAAGTTACAATAAACAACAACAAACAGTATATAATATTATATTGTTATAATAAATTAATGATGGCGTCAGTTTGACGTTAACAACAGATCGTTTCGCTAATTTCTTTGGATGTACCTAGTACATACAATTTTCAGTAAAAATTCAAGTGGTCAAAAATAGTAATTCATCAATACTTTTACTTGTTCTTTGTTTTTTCTGGGTCTATATATTATATTATACAAATGACGTATGAACGAATGAAATATATGGAATATGTCATTCGTTAATCATATATTATATATTATGTACATAATAATTTATCTTAATTTTAGATACCTAGTAATAGAGATCAGCGCAGTATCATTGATACAAAGAATATGTTCACTCGAAGATACTTTTACACGTTGATCGAGACTATGTTAGAAAAGTAAGTCATATTTCCAAATACACTAACTTATGTTATAATAAGTATATAATTCGTATAATATGTTTGAAGAATTATCATATGAAGTTATAGAAATCTTATATTATATATTAAATTTACTGATTACTGGTTACTATTTTTATAGTTGTCTACTATTATAATATATTTTTGTATGTAGTTTATCTGTTTATTATATTTATTTTCCATTTCCGTATCTCTCAGGTAACATTTCAGATATTGCTATTTAGCAATAAGAACTTGTAAATTTACTGATCAATAAAGAGTTTAAAAAATATTATATATCGAACCCATACGAAGGAAAATTATATTAGTAGTATCATTAAAAGACTAATAATCGTGTTAGATACGAGCATTACAGAATCAGCAAGTCAACCTATTATTCCTTCCAGCCCGTTTTAATTCCAGCAAGTGAACTTCAGCATTGAAGTAATAACTTTAGCAACAATCTCTCTCGCAATAGAGCGCAATAGAACGCAACTCAACACACTGCAAATTAATGAGCTGGTCCTATAAGTTGCGCTCATCGATCTCTTGTTTTTTTATGCTAGTTACGTCATTTTAAAGTTTATTCTATTTTATTTTGTTACACATGAACCCTATGAGACATATGAATTACTAAAAAATAACCTGCCATCAACAAAACTGCAAAAAGTTAAAGCTTATCTCTCCTCTTGTCTTCGCCTGAGTAATGCCAATATCGGCTTGGTTCGAGACAATTTTTTAACGAATCTAATTTTAAACCTAATCTACAAAATTTAAGGCAACTTATTTTATTATTTATATGTTGCATTTTAATCCTTGTAGGATCGCATTATTATTCTATAGTCCTAACACGCATACCTTAACAAAGCAATGTCGGCAAAGTAGAAAAAACCTTGTCAACTAGTTATTATTTTAGCAACGGAAGACTATAACACTCATTCCCATTACTGTATCAAACAATCAACGTTACCGACAGCCTCCGAAGCTCAGGCAATGAAAGTAATAACGTTAGGAACAAGCTCGGAATACAACGCGACTCAATACGCCGAATGTGAGCGGGCCTAATGAGCCAATACTGTTTGAGTTAAATTGGGTTCACGTACTGATGTTATTGTACATGTTTAGTGGTTAATTGATCCTTTCGGCCGTGATTTGTGAGAAAGGGTTATAGATGGCAATTTGCAATATATTTAACTTATTTTTCAATACTTAAATAAGTGTGTGTGTTCATTAGTGAACAGTCTAAAAAGTGAACATTTCATTTTCAATTCTTATTTGTCTTTTGTTATAATGCCATCAAAATGACCTAATTTTCTTTTGATGAAAATGTCTTCATATGTGTGTATTAACTGAATATATTGTAAACATTACCTACATACATTCATATCGTAGCCTTGTTGCCTTCCAACTCAATATTAAATCTGAAAACTTCAAGTCTCGTTACCATAATTATAATATCGTGTACACAACCATACAATTTTAAGAATATCTCATTACACAAGCTCATTAAACAAATTAGAACTAGTTTTAATGAACTTCGTATCGCCCTTAAAAAGACATACCTGATTAAAACCGAGTAGCGACGCCAATGCGCATTTGTAACGTGAGGCTAATGCGTTGCCAGCTCTGCGGATCCCTAAATCAACCATGTGACCACAGCTATGACACATTTCATACGAAAACCCCACACACCAAATTCCACCCTAATAACGAGACCTTAAAGCCCAAATTCCCATGCTAAAAACCCAACATGTGCCTCAACGTAAATACCCAACCGTACGCTCGTAGGCTAACCCTATGCATTGCGTACTAATACAAGCGATAGTGGTCTTTAAAAAAGGCCGTTGAATGGCGTTAATGTCTATTTTTGCTTGCAGGCACGGCCACTCGGGACGCCCTTGCTTACTCAGAGCCATTTGTGAGAACGCCACCTCGCATTTCTTGCATAACGGCATCCTAGGCGATTTACTTCATCTCGTACTGACGTAAGTTACTTTGTCGAGATAAGTTTGATGATATAAATAGCTGTTACAGGTTGGACGGAGTTTGGAAGTCATTAAGTTTAAAACAACATTGGCATAGGCGCCTTGGAAAAGCTTAACGTCGAATGGTGTTAAAAATATTTAAGATGCTCTTTTAGGGTGTAATGTTTACAGAGCTTTCGTGAGAAGATTTAATACCTAATAATTTAAAAGTAAATTTCAACACTTACACTTGTATTCACTGAGGCTTTTAATTAAAATATTAAAGTAAAAAGCTTATTAGAAATATACTTTTTAGGCATTATAATTATAAATTTCATAATCTATAGTTATAATTAATTTGTGCGCGGCTATTCAACAAAAAAATAATCGTTCAAATTGGTTCATAATCGGCGGAGATATTGCGTATAAAAAAGTTCACCCCCAATTTTCCACCCTTGGAGGTTGTTTTTTATTATTAAATTTAAATGGGACCACCCTTGAGGTATTACTTATACGCCGAAAAAAGATTTGTTCAAATCGGTTCATAATTGGCGGAGCTATCGCGTAAAAAACATAGGGGTCGAATTGAGAACCTCCTCCATTTTTGAAGTCGGTTGAAAATTATATAAACGAATGAACAATCCAATAAAGCTACACTCTTAGTTGGATAAAATAACTTGTTATCTTCAAATACCTCTAGGCTTAGAAATTGTTGGTCATGTTCACTTCATTCATTATAACTGGTCTGCAGTACACACAAGCCTCAAGAAAGGATACAAATAATTTGTGTTATAACTAAAAATATTTCAATATTAACTAATTTGGTATGTTATTATTTTAAATTTAAATAGTACTGATATTTTGTGCTGTTAAGTTTGTTTGAATTCGTTTAAAAAGATTTGATTTAAACGCCTTTCCTTAGCAGATCGAAAATGAAGGAACATATGTAATCTTCTTAAAAGAAATTCCTTAATAGTTTTGCATAGTCTAATGAGGTTGTATGGAATGTGATATCATCGGAAAGTGTCGAGGTAGAATATGTGCTGCAGCTAAGCCTTTCATGAATTATTATAATGTACATTTGTACGATAGAGCTTTGTTAATATATGCAGTGCATACTAATGAGTTTAAATCGGGATAATTTTATTTTGTTCAGTAAAATACTTATAAAGTATAATACATATGAGATTTTCTTATAGTTGTAAAGCTTTGTATTGTATGTTGATGGAACTGTATTTTATAATTGAAAAAAAAACCCTTGTTCTACAATTATAATTATCGTTAAAATCATTTTTGAAATGTAAGTATTAATGTATGACCATTATCAATACTGTTCTACGAATCTAATGATTTATTAATTAGTTTGTTTAATTAAAGATTTGAGAATGAGAGATTTTATTTCTCAAATAAAATGTATAGGGAGACATTATTACATAATTGAATTACAATTTTTGATTAATTTAATTATACTTACATCGGACTAGCTAATATCGGCAGTTTGATTTTATACGTAACCTTAACTAATAAATAAATCAAAACTAAAAGATAAAATCTCTTTACAGCCCATCAACATCAATTTCAGAAGACGACATCGAGGATTGTTATTATGAAGCCGAGTACTGGGGTATTGAAAACGAATGTAATTACTATGCTGAAATATGTCCCACGAGCCCCTTGGACTATATTTCTATTTTATTCAATGATACTATTTAAATAAAGTTTGCTTTACGTATTTTTGTTTATTTTTATTTGATAAATTCCACTTGTAAAGAGTTTTCAAAAATAAACCAAATTTTTGTATCTAATTGCAAGTTAATAAATGTTATATTCTGAATTGTTATATTATGAAAAAAAAATTCACTACATTCTCTTTGAAATAACAAAGTACCTACGGTAATTATTTCATGCTATTTTATTGAAAATAAATATTAAACGTACTTAATTACGTAACTGGTTGTGTAATACTGTTTTTGTAAATGAGAAATAGTATTAAAGCATGTTATGTAAGAAGTATCTTTATTCTTTCATACTAAACACGATTTCTTACAACAATATTATGACTACAATACTACGATCCTTACGTACAATAACATCTCAGCTATAAAAACTAGCAGACGCGGAATTTTTTCAATGTATTTCATCGGCATTTTTGAGCATCCCCTGCATATTCATCAGAGTGAAGGGACGAAGGTTCGATACAGTGCAATCAAAATAACGACAAAGGCTGTAGCGGCAAATATTTGCGCCCAGCAAATTGCTTGCAGTCTCATCGCCTAGTTTGTTTTTATTTAATACCTCCACGGTATTGGAGCGCTTTGCTCATATTTCAATTTTAATTATATACGTGAGGATTATAACGATATGATTTTTATGGGAGGATTGTACGAGAATATTTTAAAATAAGTTAATAGGTTATGTTATTAATGCAATAAATAGGTACTTTGTTATTTTTACATATACTTGCCTGTTAAATATTATTATAGACTGTGCTCTTTATACGAAACTATGGAGAAAAAAAAAACAATATTATTTGTCTTGCCGTTTTTTGTAACCACAAATTCAATTCGTACTACTAATTAGGAGTTTTCTTTTTCTGTATTAAATAGAAGAAAAAGACACTAGACTATATATATGTATATATAGTCATCGTCGTCCATTCACTGTGAACTCGAGTAAAGATCATTTCAGATCTTACATATTATATAAAAGAACAAAAATATTAAATTAACTTCAATAACCATCAATTTCAATATCCTTTAGGTATTTTAAATACGAAATCTCAGTATTATAATTTTATCGGCCAATTAGCAAATAGAGAACGCCAATAATAAAATAACCCGTCTATTAAGTTGAAATAACATCAATAATTGCGAACTATAACAACCGAACGTGTAAACAAAGAATGCAGAGATCGTTAATTAATTGAGGCCGAATCGTTGTTAGTAAGTTCGACTTGTTTGCTTTAAGCGATTTTTGCTGAGTTTTTAATAAAATTATTGCCAATTTCGCAGACGTAACTGCATAATGAAAAATGTACAAGTCAATATTAAAGTGTTTATAAATACTTTTAATGTGAAATTATAACTTAATTATTCTAAAGTTTAAGTATAATTATTGAATGTAAAATGTATAAATTAAGAGCATATATTCGTTTTATTAGTTGACTACTGAATCTTAAACTTATAAAAACTCATCTCAAAGAAAAGTTTTTTTTAAATATTATTAGACTATTTAGTTATTTGATATACCCATAAATTATTCTAAAGTTTATCCTTATAAACAACTTCCTATTCATAATGTCAATCAAATGGACAAATTTTAAGAATATAATCAATTTACTTCTTTAAGCCTAATATCGTAAAAGCTAACTAAATATGTACGTAAAGCATTGAAATTGTACCTGCATACAACATACGAACGACGCTGCACGCTCAATTATCACGCTGACGATACAGAGGTCTCAATTCTGGAACAATTAGCATCGAAACTAGTTCGCTGTCTGCGGTCATCTCATTGTCACATAACGGAACCATATTTGCGCCCCGGCCGACAGTTTTGGCTGACATTTTCGAGTATTTTTTGAAAATAGAAATTTATAATAAAAAAAAAACTTTCTTAAAAGGGCAGTGCTCTTTACGTATATTACTTATATACGTAAAGAGCACAAGGTTTACAAGGCATTCACAATAACCTGCACAAAATCTTCTTTGAACCTGTTGCGCTTGATTTGAAACCAGAATAATAAAACTATAGCTAGGGATGCTAAACAAAATTAAAAAGAAAAATCATTTTACAACAGAATCAAAATTAGATTGTTAGCTTACGTCAGAGTCTTAAGTCACGTAAAATTTTTACTAGACATTTTCTTTTCAAATTTCAAATTAATAACTATGACTATGAAACGATCAATGTATCAATAATAAGTATAATTTCTCAGATTTTTTCGGGTACCAGTAAAGCGACATTTACAGTTTAAATTCTACCCTCACTCAGTAATTAAAATGCTACATACAGCTTATCATATTATGTGATTCTGAAAGTTAAAGAAATATATTTAATATGCATTGTAATCATGTAAACATTTTAAAAATATTTTATGCGATTTTTTGTTAGATTTTCAAATTAATTTATTCGTCACAATGGCAACCTTTTCCATTTACCCCATATTCATATAATGAACTTAATTGTATTTTAAACTGTGCTCGAGGAAATTTCTAGTTACCAAAAATCATGTCT
Source organism: Eurema hecabe (assembly GCA_026213755.1). NCBI lineage: Eukaryota > Metazoa > Arthropoda > Insecta > Lepidoptera > Pieridae > Terias > Terias hecabe. The sequence continues at coordinate 6,080,444 of JADANM010007051.1, read as the reverse complement.
TCTACGGAGTCGCACCGTTATTCCGCGTATAGCTGTTAATTGTCCCGCTAGAAGCGATACTTTGTCGCAATATTTCAGCTCATTCAAAAAAAGTCGATCTGTGTGTACATACCTACTTGAACTTACTACCGTTAACTTGAAGAAACAACAACATGGATTGGAGCGTCCTTCTAACCTTGTGAGTATTACTGTTTAGGGATTGTGGTTCAATGGTGTACAAAGACAATCATATAGGAATATATTTAAGTGTCTTATGAAATTCTACGTGTTTAGTCCTGTATCACGTTGCAAATAAGGGAAGTTTTCAGTTTATTATAAGCTATTTCGCATTAAACATTTCTAATTTTATTATTATACTCGTATAGGAACAAGTTTGACTTATAATTAGTTGACGTTCCTTTAGTTTAAACACATAATATTTAAAATTAAAAAATACGTCAATTCATATCCCCAAACACAACACCCGGCGATTAAAACCCTACATTCTTTTGTTGTTAATTCATTATAATGAGGTTTCCTATTTTATGAACTAAACCGGCCCGAAATATATTGTAAGCGCGCTATATTTTACCGCGAATAAAGTATTCTAAGGAACAGAACTTATTATATGCAGGTAAAAATTTCATAGCGTTCGGGTTAAGTCGGCTGCAAACTCTATTTTAAATTTAAATGTCATACCGACCCAGTAAACTTGCCAGTATTTCGCTTCTTTAAGGAATAATGTTGTGTTTAAAGCGACTTTTTAAACATTTTGTTTATCGTTGAATTATGCTCGGTCTTTGTATGCTTTTTGTTCCTTTTAAATAAAAACTGAGTTTATAATCAATAATTGACAATAAACTAAATATACTATCGATGCTTAAGGCTATTTTTGAATGGAATACTCATTCAATTCAAGGAACATTTTAATAATGCTATATGAAATTATCAAAAACTATGTTTTAATTTCATCAAAGCAAACGATTTTTTTTATTTTTGTGTGCGTATTATGTATGAGGGTGCGTGAGGTGAGTGTGACATTTGTGGCGAAAATATGTCTCTATCTAGTGTATCATAGATAATATTACCGTTTCTGTATATGAATTTTAATGTAGCTAGAAAACAGACGACGCCTGCACTCCCCACTGCAGCCCGTCTTCGCAGTTTCAGACACTTCATGAAATACGGGAATATAAAATTACGAAAGTCTCAAGCAAAATATATTGTTTCAAAATTGTCTTATAAAACAAAAGTCTGCGCTACAACTATCGGTTTGCTTTTAGAATGATATTTTTTTCAGAGTGCTATTGACGACAACGACAACCAGCCATGATGTCCAAAAAAGAGGTCTTATATTTCCACCAACTAGTTTATACGGGGTAAGTATAATATTAAATGAAATGTCAATCAAAAAAATCACCTTTTTTAATAACTTTTTTATACCTTAAAAAGTAAAAGAAGCTACATTTTGGCATTAAATTGAATGACAACGAAATAACAATACAAAAATAAAAATTATTAAGTTTTTTATATAGGAAGTAACTTATAACACCGACCATGTACACGATCTTATCATAAGTAAATGCCTTTGTACGCATCACAAAATAAAAATTCTATGAACCCAAAAGTACCAATTCGTATTTTATTTTTCAGACATTCGTGGCGATTGCGGTGCCTTTAGACATTCCGGACAAGAACGTTTTCGTTTCTTATAACTTCGAGTCTAACTACTCAGTTCTCACCAACATCACGGAGATTGACGAAGTTCTGTTTCCAAATCTTCCTGTAAGTATTCCAACAATAGCTCTTATTTTATTTTAGTAACAACAAAACTGATTCCTTTGAAAGGCAAATTTTTCTTTCAGAAAATCTGGCCAATTTTCCTTATTTGTTTTAATACCTTCTCTCATTCGCTATATTGTTCTTTTAAGAACTAACTAAAGTTATTATTGTTTAGTCCAAATAATCTTATTTATTACACAATAAATATCTTAACACCTCGATTTTAATCTTGTACTCTATACTGGAAATGTCTAGACTACTTATAAATTCCCATGTCATCGTAAATTCTGCCTGAAAAAGGGTAATTATAGAAAAAAACGAAACACTTAACCTGATAACGCATAACCTGACATACCTACTGACGTTTAAACGATGTCAAGTGTCGTTTGTGCTTTTATTTCACTTTTGTGGGCGGAGTTATGTTAATGATACAAAATGTGATACACAATTCATTTAATTGTGCGTTATTCCTATTCAAAACATTGCTACGAAAATATTTTACTAGTTTGCTTATCATTAAAATTTTGTTTATGTATCGTTTTGCTGTTCAGTTTTTGTGTACCTATGTATAGTAACCGTCAATTACCTTTAGCGGTGAACGAAACCTGCGCAGAAGTCAAAAATAAAGTATCGAGGTAGCGGTGCGGCGCGCGGGGCGCGTGATCGTCGGGTGCGCGAGCGTTGATTGGTTGTCCCAGTCGTGTTGTCTTTCTCGCACCAACGAGCGCGATCAATTTTAGTCAGTCGCTAAACATTTTTGACGGTTACTATACAAATACTTTTCAATTAAGGTTAATGCTTTAAGGATGAGAGTATATCAGGGGTTTTTTCTTATACCTATTGTTTCAACATTTTCAGGTTGTTTCTCGACACAGTCGAAGTATAACAAGAGAACTCGCGTATACTGTTTTGGAAACAAAATTCAAAGAGTAAGTAATTGAATATAATTTTCTTAAATTAATTTACAATTACATTGCTGAAGCCAATTATTAATACAATTACCAAAAAAATGTGTATTTTTTATCGATAAAAGAATTTTCAATAAGTTCACAAGGTCCTCAATCACAAAAACTCAAAATTGCCCCATTTTTTCTATATAAAATAATAAAAGGAACTTCGTTCGAATAATCCTTTCTTTTTATCAAACCATGACGAAGTTTACTGAAGTAACATTTTTTTTAATTAAAAAAAAATAATAATCTCTGTTTAAACTTTAGAGTACAGCATCAAATTTAAATTGAATTAAGCAGCATAACTTCTCAACAATTCATAATACATAAACCTTTAAAATGTGTCGAGAAACAGTTAACTCGTATAAATGATAACTGGGCGTTTATTAAAGGAACGGAATGAACGGAAGAGAGTGCCTGCTGCGGAACATCTGCGAGGCGGCGGAGACCCCTTTACACCACAACGGGCTTTTGGGACACATCATGCATATTATATTTTCGTAAGTATACCTACGAAGTATTCGTACATGAGCATACAATTGCTGTATTTGTATGCGTATATGAAGTGCTATAATTTGATTTCGTTATACATTGAAGGTAAATAATGAATTGAAAAGTGTACCTACGCAATACTCGTATATGAGTATACCATTGCTATATCTGTATGCGACTTTTTAACATACAAAATTATCGAGTCTTGGCGTAGCGAGTATACTATGTTGTAGGTATACAGAACTCTGATGTTATAAAATTTAATTCGATTAATTTATGGAGGAAACTCAATTAAGTGTATTTTAAAGATATCTTTAATAAATATGAAAAAAAGTGTATCGTATATTTGTAGGTACGTTTATATTCAAACTAAGTAATACCTACACACATAACATTCCAAATACACTACCCTTTGAGCGATACATATGTATACCTAAGTTAATCGTAACGAATGCCATTATTAATTCATCTTAGTGGAGCTATTAATAGAAAGTGCTACTCACTACCTACGCTAGATTTGTGCTATGTTAAGACAACGTGGGCGAATTTAAATTCTTAAGTGTGGCTTAACGACCTGGCTTGATCTAATTGCCTTGAACGGGGTAATTTCTAAAACATAAATAACGTCTTCCAACGTTTTTGCTGACATCATAGGCTTTGCTCCGTCAATACTTATAATACTTTATTAAATTTAAGTCCAGTTACATGAAATTTAATAATTTTGTCACAGTAAAAGTTAAAGGGGAAATAACAGTGCTTAAATAACGTCATATTGATATTAGTATGCAGTACGCATATTTTTTATAAAAAGAGTAACTAAACTTTTTTATTATTTATTTTAGTTCTGTATATATATTTTAATTAAAACAAATAGTAAGTTAAAAGTCTTATTTGAAAATAAATATAAATTTTTAGAAACCATATTACGGTCTATTACACACGTCATTATCGCCCAAAACATATATTTAAGCTGATGTAATTTCCAAACGCTGCAATTCACCGAGGATACGGGTGAAAATCCCGCCGTGCAATCTAATTTTCGATTTTCCTGGTCTCTTTTCATGTGAAAATAAGTTTTAAATGTATTTAATCTTAGAATAGTACAGCATGAATGTTAAATATATAAAATGCACATTTCCAAACAAATAATTAATATTTTCACATTTTGATTTTTTGCACGAGTATGCCTCACGTACGATCGACTGTAAAAGTATATTAACACATTCAACTTAACAAAACATTTGTACACAAAAAAATATTAGTTGAATTAATGATCCCTTCAAAAAATTAATCATAGGGGTATTGTTTGGAACCAATTAATTTTAGAAACTTTTTATACTAAGATTCTTAAATTTGAATTGAATATGCTTTTGTAGTTGACTTTGCCTACATATAGTACGAATACTTAATAAGCGATTTATATTTATGACCGATGCATAATATGCATATTCTGCTTAGCTTGGAACTAGATGGTGCTGTGTATAAATGTCCTGATTTATTATTATTATTACATTACTATTCTATCTTATACAATTTTACCAAAAATATGTTTTATAGTCATAAATAAACGATTTACAGGCCATCTTCATCAAAGCAAGAGGGTATAGATGACATTTACTATGAAGCGGAATTGGACGGTCAGAATAGCAACTGCGATAAGTATTACGACGCGTGTCCTGTGAGTCTGTTCGATATGATCTCTAAACTTGTTGTAACGCCGCATTAAATATATGTTTCATGTCTAGTTGTTTTATTTAAAGGGTGTGGTATTTTTTATTTTTTAATTTTAGGAGCGTTGTCGCTTAGCGACCACGTCGCTCCATGAGTCATCACAATCCAAATACACACACACACACACACAAATATTTTAAAAGCTAAGTAAATTAGACTAAGCTTTACAGAGACACGCTTTCGCTTATTTATAAAAAAAACCGTCCGCGTGGACTTTCATATATACTTTGATCCCCCCTTCTTCACTTATAACTCTTTTTTCCAGTTTAAGAGTAGCCTGTGTTCTATCTCAGGCTCTACACCCTTTGTGTACCAAATTTCATTACAATCGGTTCAGCGGTTTGGCTGTGAAAGCGTAAAATTATTATAAATTTCAAGCCCTCCCGCCTTTGGGGGGTTAATTTAAAAAAAAGTAGCCTATGTCCTTCCCCAGACTTTAGACTATCTTTGTTATCTTTGTTTACGGTTCTACTGAACCGTAAACAAAGATTTTAGCGTGATGGAAAGACGGACAGACAAAGTTAGTTTCGCATTTATAATATTAGTATAGATTGGGCATCGTCAGAACCTGGATCCGACAATGTAGGGTATAATTAATAAGGACCAATTCGCTAATCGCTGAAGATTAAACTTTTTAGCTAAAAAATAGCATTTTATTTATTTTAAGCTGCATTACTATCGAACATTATTTTATATTTTTTTATTTATAGACTTTATTGTACATAAAAATAATACAAAATGAGCACATGTATAAAAACACAAAAAAAAATAACGTACAAAAGGCGGCCTTATTGCTAACTAGCAATCTCTGCCAGGCAACCTGAGTGGTACGGAAACGATAGTGATAAAGACATATTTATAAATATAATAAACATAAAATGTTAAACTATACACGAATCATAATTATAATCATAAAACAATAATTATAATCAGGTAAAGGTGAAAAAAAATGCATATAATATTTTATTAATATATTTGTGTTTATTTCATAGTTCAAAAGAGTAAACCTCACAGCCATATTATTACTTAAATTTTATTTTAATTTTTAAAACTATTATGATAAAATTATAACTAATAACATTATTATTATAATACTAATTATACATATTATAGTGTTATAAATACTACTTCATCTACTTTGGCAATACGAATCTTAATTAGATTGTTATAATAACTGCTACAAATAACCATTTTACATAAAAATGTACGTACAATTAAAATAGTGAAAAAAAAATCCTAAATTAAACCAGAGATTACCTTCCGAAACTTACAAAGTTTATTTGTATAAGTAATAGAATACATTAGTAAGCATTATCTTATAGTACTTGATTTTATTTTTATTAATTCTTATTTATTACCCCAATGTTTACCCAAAGTTTATATCTGTGGAATATGTTGCTAAAATACAATATAATTAATTACCTATAAACAAAAATCGTGTCGACATACATAAATTGTAATACATAACTTACATTGAGCATTGTTTAAAACAAAATCAAAAAGTCTACACAATACCGATAGTTTCGATATCCTTAGGGTAGTAGAAGTTATTTTTCCTCATCGGTATAGAAGACAGTTCCTGGTCAACGGGAACGCGGGTGTCGTAAAGAGAAGGTGACTGGAAGATAATGCCGAAAGTTCCCACGAAGCAAGCGATGGTGAAGAGCCATAGGAAGAACCTGTCTAATACCATAGACATGAACTTCCAATCTTCGACAACCTGTGGACAAATAAATCAATTTATAAGAGATTCAAAATTAAGTGTTCAATTTCATACAAATATCATTGAGTAAGTTTTAAATACAAACACCGACAGCTAAAATATGCTCCAAAAAGTTTGAGGGTTTATTCAAAAATCAAATCTATAATTAATAATTTAATTTTTTTTTCAATTCTAATTAAACATTCTTTATCATTTTTCCCTTACATAAAACTGAAAATTCTAATCTAATAATAAACTGAAAATATCTAGATAGAGTTAATCTACCGACTAAAGACCAAGCTCCTCATATGTTGTTACCGTAAACTTTTAAGACCCAAACTTCAATAATTTAAAACTTTATAGAATCGAGTCCAATTATGCTAAGCAGCTCATTTCATTGTCCTGGTTTATTCACTTGTTTTCAAAGCATCTAATTGAACCCCTTAGCTACAAAATGTAAGGCATTTTTTCATTATTTCCCGTCTCCAATGGGTTTTGTGCTTTAGTAATGAAAGGAAGCGTATTATGGCGTAATTTCCTGATGTAGATTAAGAGGCTAGCGATAATGTTTCGCTGATGAAAACTAAAGGACTTTGTTGGTATTGCTCGCGTAGTTAAAAGGGATTTTTAAAATAGCACAATTTAATAGTTGTACAAAAGCAAAGCCTCGCTTGCTTTGAGCTTATGATAGCACTGGTATAACTATTTATATTCCATATATTAATATTTTCTCTTCAAAATGTATGAAAAATTTAAGTCGCAGTTTATAAAGTCAAAAGGCAATAAAATAGTTGAAGAGAGTTTATATAAAATTCCCAGTACATATCTTCTGTATCACATGTCTAGTTCTACGAATTCTAAAATATCAGCGAAGCTCGATTTTATATTGGAAAAAGCAGCAAAGGAACTCTCCTGAAACTCAATTGATCTCCCTGGCAATGTGTCAGATACAGTTTCGTACCATATTATCCGAGTCTGCATCAAAGGTAGGGTCAATTTTAAACTAAGTTATGTCGACTTTTAATCTGTACCCTGAAAGAACCTTCTAGATGTTCCATATAAAACATTCGTCGAGTTAAGCAATAAATAATCCTCGTCTGGCAAAAAGTATTCCATACAATGCTTGCATAAATTGAAAAACAAGGAATACTATTGAATATCGTATCAATGCCAAATGAAATTTCTTTCCCGGCCGGTCGGGCGGTCGGTGAAGTAAATGTGAATTCTATAAAAGTATTGTAGTTCATAACGAGGTTTTCAAAGCGAACTTTGGATCGGCGTCGCTCGTTACCGCACTTTTTGCATCCTACGAAAACTAATAAAGTTCCGAAACAAGGGAACTATTATTATATTACCTCTATAAGTGAATTTAACTCTTTCGTTATTTTGCTTGTTTTTATATCTAGTGTATGGAAATGAGATATTTATAAATGAGCTACTGTTTGCATTTTTTAACTTGACTTTTATATATTTTCTATTCAAGTAAATGTCATGTTCTGTAAGGTGATAAACATGTGTTTAATACATAAGTATGACTTAAAATCGTTATTTAAACAGTTGCACTTCGTCACCTGCCTAAAATCTATAGTGTTGTAAAAGTTTTTTTCTTTAGTACCGGAAAGAAAACACTTTGTAGCGATAAGACTGCCAGTTACAAGTAGATATTTTATATAGAATCTAATATTATACCTTAATATGACATAGAATAAATAAATACCTATGTTAAATGTTTAGTGCAAAAATACACATTCACGATTACGAAAAATGCTTTGGAATTTTACAGAACACGCTTCATAATACTTGAAAACCCTGAATATAATTACACGCTAAACATAATTCACGCAAGTTAAAAGTGTGCATTAGATCCTACTAATTTATTTACAAGGCTAGCTGGAGTATAAATTAATGCCACTTGTATAGACCGGGGAATAGTCAGTGGGTCAAAGTTGTAGTCAACAAGCCGATGTTGGTTGAAATCACTGCGAGCCATATCTCCCGGGACTTGAGAACACTCCTTTACAAGCGCTTGCTTGTTTTTGGACGAAATTATAATGGAAATCATATTACTGATGTGTTATTGCGTCCATAATAGTTAATAAAACACGCCCTTAATCATTGTTATTGTTATTGATAGTCCAACTTTAACTCGATTAATAAAAATAAATTGAAAAAAAAATCATTTAAATTAAACAATATATTAGACGAAATAAGAGTTGCCTTTAAAACATTACAAATTATATATACTTAAAGTAAAGAAAAATGATTAGAACTAAAAATTGTAATTTACGAAACAAAAAGTTGACTACAAAGTTTTGCAACCTGTAACTTCCAACAAAGTGAATTTCCACCTTTATTAATGATTTACACATTTAATCAACGAAACATATATCATAGTTGTGCTGCAAATAACATGCATTCCTACCATAATTTCACACCTGTACTGTGGACATATCCCGAATATTTTCCGCGCCGAATTTACTCAGCAACAATTCAATATTAATCAGATGAAAATGCCATTGTTTGCATTAGATACGCTATTACTACAATATTAAATTACATTCAAAACGTAAACACCGATAGCGCACATTGAACCAATTCTATTAATCCTTAAATTATCTAGCACGTATTGTAAATTTAAGCTGCGTTTGTATGAATTTAATTATTGCAGTACATCATCGGTTAGGCTAAAATGACAATTTATTGAGAATTTTGAAATGATTTGATTTAATTTTTCTTTTGAGAGCAACTAACAGTTTGACGATTTATATGATTTGATTTTATTGTGTTTTCTCTATTCAGAACTGAACCTATGCTCAATTATAAAATTAAACTTAGTATTTTTTGTGCTTCTTATTTCACGTCTTATATAAAACAGGATAACCTACATTCATATATTCAACTGGTTTCTAGTTCTCGTGAAAAATCGTTACTGCTTTAATTTTACTGAAAACTCAATAAATCGAATATATATAGAACGAAGTGCTAAAATATTCAAGTAAGTAGCGAATACAAAATGAATGACTTCCCAAAAGGCGTTTCAAGAGTGCAACTGATGCACTTTGGGAGAATGTTCAGAATTTTTATGCCCTACCAGTTTTATTGCCGGATTAAATTTTAATATTTACCACATGTTAACAATGTAAATTTTAGCAGCCATAAAAATGTTCCATTACTTTAGAAACAGCTTGCACTGTTACTGCATATTTAATTTCAATACATTTAATCTCGTTTTTTCTGTTGATCGTGCTCCAATTTTACGAAAACTTAAAAATTTACAAAAGTCGTTTTTAAAATTGTGTAGTTTACTTACTTTGTAAATAAACCATTTTTGTTAAATAAATAAAAATAAAATGACTTTATTGACTGAAAATACTGCACAAAATTTTACGATTTATTCAATTTAGCCTTATCGCTAGCGATAAGGCAACCTTAGCGATATAAAAAACGTTAAATAATAAAATTATGTTTTAAAAATTATTTTAAAATAACTAAGTTTAGCCTAGTGGTACCTTTAAAGTTACGTGCAGTGACTCAAGTTGTGCAGAATCGCTTCGAATAGCGGAATATTGTTATTTTTTAAGTATTTTCCAATCGCAATGCACTCGCTGGGACCAATATGCCGATTCACTTGTTAAAGTGCTTTGGGAGTGGAGCGAAATTCAATATCCGTTCTTACCGCACATCTCATAATGGCCGCTATGCTTCGGAGACACTTTCGACTTTTATGATGTTTAATATACTCTAAGGATATGAAATTCGCATAAACATTAATACGTTTACCATAATACCAACTGGTTTATTACTTATATATTTTTATTGATGTAATTGCTTGTAAAAATACTTTGGCTTAACTATTATTATTTCCAATAACCAGACAACATTTTCTTATAATTTGTAAAGTTAAAGGCTACTAAGCAGACATGACGGCTCCTAGGCCACGTCTTAGCTAACCATGAGGCCTTAGCTAACCGGGATCGCGGCCAAATGTCTACTCATTCGATATAAAAAAAAGTTAAGTATTTCACCAAACGCAATCATTTGGTGAAACAAGCTGGCTTTAGCCTTCAACTTCTTACGATCAGATAATAAGAAATACAGCCACGAAAGCTTACATTTTTCTAGAAACTTCGCCATTCCTTACAATTCCTAAGCCCTAAAATCCATTCCGCCGTCAAGGTACATGGGAATGTATGTTTTATCTCTTTAGGAATAATGTTCAAAGTCGTACGAGTGCTCTAAACAGTTTGTTAGGTTTGTGGGTATAATATGAGGGAAATCCGCCTCAAATACTGTTAGTGCCTAGGAATGGGAATCCGTGTTTACTCCGATATCCAGCTCATGGGAATGGTGTTTGAAAAAGCAATCAACTGAAATGAACGTAGACGTTCTGAATAGATTATATTGCGCTGATACTGTTTAATGGAATATTTAATGGGAACGATTTACAATATGCAGATTTAGGTAAAGCGCATTCGAGAAAGTTATTCTGTTTTTAGTTTAGTTCAGCGAATTTCAAATCAAGTCGGTCAAGGATGCTTTAAGCGGATTTTAATGATTTTTGCGTTGAATGAAAAACAGGATGTACCTACATCAATATACCATTGTGGAATATTAATTATACCTATTTACCTGACAGAGATTGATAACTAGTAATAATGTCGCCGTTTGTACATTTTTAATCTCGTTTTTCTTTATACATTTTATTTTACTATTTGTTGTTCAATTTTATCTATGTAAACGAGTATATCGTAATTAATTTATTATTGATTTATCTATAACACACACACCCCCACAACAATATCTATATCTATAAATTCGTTCGAGTTGAGTAAATCATCGAAAATAAAGTCGTATGTCGTCTAAAATGCGTAGAGAGTTCAGGCCAAAGTTAACAATAGACCGTTATGTGAACTACGACAATTCGTAGATCAAAGGACTTACTATATTTACTAAGGCTTCAGGAAACTAAAGCTGAAATGACCAACGTAACGTATATATAGGTATTTAATTTACTTTCTAACTGTTATTAAAATTTAAAGTTTCATACATCTAATCATCTGTTGTTCAAATTAAAGTCAAATTTGTTCTCTTAAAATTTATGTGTTTAAATAGTTCTTATAAATATGTCCTTTATGCTTTATAAAAAAGAACAGTTTCTATGTGAAATATGTTTTACGAGGAGAAATAAGACTTTCTGCTATTTTGTAACCAATAGAGGGAACCATATTATTAAAAGTGATTTAGACTTTACCGTAATTCGAGTTAAACTGGAACCAACTCTATAACAACTCTATACTGTTATAATATAATATAAAAGTTTAATAAAATATCGAACAAAAACTGAATAAGGTTAAAATCATAAAACCGAAAGTGGAAAATAAGATTACCCCACTGGCCTATATAAATCACAACTTTCCTTTCAGTGGCGATAGATAAGAGATACCATTAATATGAAGGGAAACGTGGCAAACAATCTGAAAAGATCATTTAAAAACGTCAGATCATCAATACTGAACGATATAAATTGATCTGAAATTCTTAGAATATTTTCTTTGTATACTGTTTCTTTGTTTTAATATATGTAAACGCATTTTAAAAAGGCATCTTCAAAGTAATGGAATAACAACAAGTAGCATTATTTAGCTATAGTAACAACACTATAGTATAGGTAAGAATCGTTTTTGTTTAGATTTTTGCTTTGTACATTGTCTGTGATAAAATAGCTAGGTAATACCTCTACTTCACAAGTTCACATATCTAAAAACCTTATAGTAAAAATTATATATCATTAAATATAATTAAATTAAAATTTAATTAATTTAATAACTTACAATGCCTAACGTCAAACGTTAGAATAGAAGATGTTAATTCCTCTAACACTTCGATAAATCCACATTCTGTACTCGCTAATCCACTGATGGTTTTAAAATTTATTCGCCCGGAGGGGGCTATTTATATAGCCGTTTCAAAAATGAACAGCGGTTATCTACGAGACGTAAAAACGTGTTCGGAATAACAATTCAGTTTGCCATCATCGCTCGGTTTAGTTTCGCCAGTACCTACATTAAAAATCTTTTTACGTACACAAACAATAAATATTATCGTTAACGTTTTATTAAACGGTAAATTGCAACGTACTCAATTCATATTTTGTAATTCAAAATAATTTGCACATTAAACAAATTTTAAATTCTACAATAGGAAAGAAAAATTTCCCTCCTTCAAAGGCCATTATATCCTTTGAACTTTGTAACAAACTGTGCCTACATGCTTTTGTCCGGGCTTCAAGACGGCTCGTACTTAAAGCAACTTCATAAATACATAAATAACAAATTCATTCTACGTCTAATATCCTCGAGATGTTGAAGTTTTCAATTCTCTACAAAGGACGCTATTGTTGGAGCAAGAAAAGTTTTTACAAGTTATTCTCGGCTGTTTAACCGGTCTGAGAATGATGATAGTTGAGTACGGTTAGAAGAGTCCTCAATAAGTTTTTATTGGCTCCAGTCAATATATTATATTTTAGAAACGATTTTCTCTAACTATAAATTAGGTTTTGAGTTTATCTCCGTAAGCTATAACGTTTCAATTGATATTAGAAATGTTTACTTTTATATAAAAATAACAAAGCCGATGTTTCGCAATCTTAATTGAAATGCAAACAATAAATATATAGAACATTTTACTACCCCCTAACCTTCGAAGGAAGGCCACAGTACCGACTATTATTGCTATACAATTTATTTTACACCATATACATATAGACAAGAACTCTTCAGCAGAAAGAGCTTAAAAGGAAAAATCCTAAGAAATCGTAGAAAACACGTTAGATGTCCCTCAGGGTACATAACGCGGCCAGACCTCCGCCGGGAACGCTATAGATGACCGCAATTTAAATGTGCTGATTTCGTCTCGTTACCACTAATGAGATTGAGTAATTACACTCGCCGAGAGCTTAGATATATGGAGATTTATTTCTCGCTCTTCATACATTCTAATGACACCTATAAAGTAAGTTGGTTTTTATGGCTGGTGAGCTCATCTTTCATTTGTTTGTAATCATTAAAATCACTCGCAATTATATTAAGAACCCTGTTAGTAGGCTGAAGTTAGTGGGTCTATGAAGTTGCCGTTTTACATTAGTGGTCATTTGAAGTTCAATTTATTAATGACTGGCTGGGAAATATAACTGGGAAACATAATATGAATTTTATATTAAAATATGCTTTAGTTTCGTCTTTGTAAACACAATGTCTTAAAATACTTTGTTGCTACTGTTGTTGTTGTTTGCGGAAGTCTGCAAAGGTGTTCGGTATCTTATGAGGATTTCCCTTACAAAAAAGCTTCTTCAAGGTATTGATAAATGCGATAATGCGCTGACAAAATTGAATTGATTGAGATAATAGGAATAATTTTTCAAACGAAACGGCAATTTCAAGGCTAATAATAGTCTCTTTTTGTTATTAGGAACATTAAAAAATATGTGGAATTTAAGTATTTCCGAGGTAAACACAGAGTGAAAATAAACAAAACTTAATCATAGCATAAACAAGCTTTAAACTTTAAACAACGCTATTCCATCTTAACAGCGCGTCCAAAGTTATGTACTGCTATTTCCTAAGAAATTAAACGAGAACTTGTCGTTTTAAAGGATCGAGTTAAAAAACCTTAAGAGTTATTTACGTTTAAACTAATTTGCAAGTTAAAGTAGCGCTCAAGACTTGTAACTTTGATTGAAGTAGACAACTGCCAAGTTGGCTTTGACGAAATAAAAACGAAAATAACATTTTAAATTTAAAGGACATCATATATTTTTACATTTTTCAAAGAAAGCATTCAAAAAGAAAAATTTAGAAAATAATTTATTCGTATCAAATTTTAAGTTGCATTAGTACAAATCTATCTAAACCTTTTCCAATAAATATTAAGTCTTAACACTAGTTTTTTAAAACAATAACAGTTAAAGTGAACGCAATGGTAACACTTCTGAATCGTCATTTTATTAAAAAACAATATTTAGCCTTTTTGATTCCAAAGTCAATAAGGTAAACGTATTCTTTCTGCTTTTACGTACATATATGATCCAAATCCGTTCGTGATCGAACGACTAAGCCGAAGTAATTTATTAAAAGTATTAATAACGTTAATGGAGTGTGCCGTGTCGTATAAATTGTTCCCATACAAAATCTATACAGAAATTACGATCTCACTTCGAAATATGCAACTCCGGCAAATATTTTATTGATAAATTCATTGACTCTAATACTTTTTTATCTGTTGGTAAAGGCAAACTAATGCTCTAACAAAACATCTACCTATTTGAAATTGGATAAACCATTTCCAAATTATAGTAAAAATGGAATGTCAAAATACCTTGTAATAAGATATTAAATCCATTTTATGTTAAGTATACTAAGTAAATTAGCATATTGAAATAACAAATGATCTGGAATAATAAGCAAAGATTTAATACAAACCTACCGTGATGAAAGGACAAAATAACCATCATTAATATACAATATTTTAGTGTTACGATTGTTTGAAATTTTGTATATGTAATGTTGTACATTATATAGATTATATTAGGGTTCATTTTGAAGGATGATTCTTTGATCTTTCGAGGTTATATAATTTAGACTAAAGTTCAATTTAAATAAATCACGCTTTCTCTGAAACTATGCTCATTAGCTAACATCGTTGTAGAAACTTTATTTTCATTAAATACCGTCTAATCTTCTGCGCCATTTAAGTTTTAACAACGGCTGTGATTATCTAAAACTAGACTAACTTCGTATTAAAATTTAATAATTTTAGGAACTAAGCGAACATAATAACAAATACATAATGCATCCATTAACATAAAATAATTTAATAATTATTAATTAATATTAATAGAATATATATTCTGTATATGCCAATTTAATCCGCCAATCAGAGCTTAGTAGTAGAATTTTTTTTCTCGAAACCATTTAGAACATTTTTAACTCTCTATAACTTCGTTGTTAAAATAAGTCGGAGTTTTAGTTATAAAAGTTGGCAGAATATAAAAACAGTATATATTAAGGTATAAAAACTATAACCCGACTACATAATGATATGAAGATAATTTGTTTCAAGTTTACTATTTAAGGCAAACACCTCGTTAATTTTTAAAAACACTTCTAAAGCATATCTTGTCTATTATTATAAATCTATTG
>JADANM010007051.1:6054386-6064511 GCA_026213755.1 Eurema hecabe | reverse complement strand
AAAAACACTTCTAAAGCATATCTTGTCTATTATTATAAATCTATTGACATATAGTTAAGTAAAATGAGTTAAGTAATAAGGCCGTTAGAAAACATTATCCTTCAATTTTATATCACCATAGTCGGTTAATAACAGCTGCTTTAGTGTAGGCGTACTTCAATATTCACTCGCTCGTGTGTGTATGGTTGTGTGGGTTTAATAAAACATTCATTCATTACGCAAACGCTTTGGGGACAAGTCGTTCATACTCTGATTTGTTTAAAACCAGCAAACAGTACACGTTATGAACGTTTCGAGCTGGAGTGAATAACAATTGTTTTGTTTCATATTGCTCTTCGATAGATTTTCAGTTTGTATTGCATTTTATTATCTCATTACATAGAATACGTGGCGTGTCTGCAGCGAATTCTAATTTTGTATCAAATCTATTATCATGGTAAAAAAGAAATTTTAAAATACTAGGCTCAAACTCTTGTGGTCAGTTACCCATGTAGTTTTTATTCGAGTGGCAAAATCGAGATCAAAAATATACAACATGCAATTTATATAAATTATTATCGCAGGATTATGACAGAATTATCAGAGATATGTCTAATGATATTTGAGAATTTTAATACACTTTGCATAATTAAGCAAAATATAATAAGCCAATATTCCAATCCAATTTGATTTTCGTCAACGCTTTATAGGTATTAAGTGGCAATATGAACAATAAGATGACGCGATCTATTTATATCCCCTAATGCCTCTTGAATATTGAACGATATCACGATTCCGATTCTATTACCTTAACCGTGGAATACTTTAATTAAACCTCGAGAGCTATCTAGCTATATATATATAGCTTATAACGAAACTGTTACTTCCATTTTAAATAAAGAATAACTTCAATTTGTGAAATGAAGGGGTGTAGTCAGATATTTCAGTATTTTGTCTATAGGTAAGGCGGGTAATGTATAAACTTTGATGATGGTCATAACATCTACATGCACTGCAAATTTGAGCCCGATCCGTCCAGTGATTTGGGCTGTGCGTTGATAGATCACTATGTCAGTCAGTCACCTTTGAATTATATAGATATAGATGATAGTTTGTGAAATTTAAGGGATGAAGTCAGCTATTAAAGTATTGTCTATGGTAAGGCAAGCAACTGATCACGAATGAAATGAAACTGCAACACCTGATATGTGACCATCACGATAAACAGCGACAAAGATTTGTACCTTACGACTCCATTGTCTTCCTAAAGGAAAAAGGGAAGAGTATGTGACATTAGGGAATAAATGACAAAAGGAGGAAGGGAAGGACATACTGGGTCTACGGTATCGATCCTCAATATAGTTATTTAGAACTCGATTTCAAAGTTCCTTGTTTCCAAATACAATTTAAACAAATTAGAAACTATAGTAAGCTATTGTGTAATACACATTAAAAAACTCATAATAAATATAGAATATTTTTCTAAATGAATAATAAGGCACTGTGTATTTAAATCCAGCGCGAAAACAACACGATCATTTGATAAAACGCTTAAAATTCGCTTTAAATATATAATTTTGTATCCGTCTGTACGTAATTACAACTTGGAATGTTTTAATTAAGTTTCTGTTTGTGCTGTTTAAGCCACGTGTTTTCTGTTATGAAAGTATTTTCCAAAAGAAACATAACTATTCTTAATTATATTTTGTTCAGTACGCGTTGGTAATTAAATATAATTAAAGTTTTAAAATATATTCTAAAAAAGATGATTAGAACAAAAAATCTGGAATGAATTAATTAATCTATCTATTTTAATAAGGCTAGTTTTTTATATCCTTTTACAATAATGGAAAAAGGGACAAAATAACAAGTTGGATGTCTGAAGTCTGAAGTGCTTGCATGATATCTTACGAAAGGGTTGTCGCCCTTTATAGGACTTTAAGGTCACTAGTGTAGAAACCGCCAATAAAACGCAGTTCTAAATCGCGCTTACGATATTCGAAACTTATCATCTAACCATGGTGGCCTAACGGCCAGCCAGACAGTTGGTCGACTGGTTTTGGCCTGGACTCTGTGGCTACGAAGAAGGTGAATCCCTCCTTCCACCGCAAGGGTGACTTAGACGAATTAGTAGTGTTCGCTACATTTCTGTATTAAAAGCTCTCAACTCATTGACTAGGAATAGTAAAAAAAAATCATAACGGTTTGCGTAAGAAATTTACAAGAGAAAAGCAGTACACGCCACAATTGATGTCAAATGGCGCCTTAAAAACGGCGCGCCCAATTTATCAGAACACAGGTTAATTAATTCTTCTTAATAAATATTTAAAATTCCAACTGAACTAAATTTCTTAGTCTCACTTAAAGAACTTTCTACAAACAGCCTTCAATTTAAAATTTTCTATTTACTTTAATACGAGAATAGCGTAGGATTTGAACAAGTCTTCAATTCTTTTGCAACTTTATGGAGCTTATTTACCTTGGGTTAAGGATGTACGGATACAACATTAGTATTTTTATAATGACATTATGTATTACTAATAACAAAAATCACATTTTATTTAAATATTATAATAATAATGGTTGTTTATTTAAATGAAAACACTTATTAATAAAAACGCATTAAAACCCATAAAACAAGGTTTAATTACCTTAATTTTGACGATTATAATAGACATAATTATATGACAAAAGTATTTGAGCGCATACTTGTCACTTGCTCGCCTCTAAGCCACAAAGCTCAATCGGGAAATCGCATTTTCGGACATTTCATCGAGTATAGCGGCTTTAGTGTGACAAATGTGGGATTCGAACTGATCCTACGCCTACAGTTTATGATCATAGACATTACGTATCTCTAAAGAATCATTCCATAGTTAAAATCATAGTACTGTAACTGTTAAAGCGTATATTGGCAATTTTGCAGCGATGGAGTTAATATAGTTTCCTAAGAATAAAGATGAATCTTTTAAGACTTTTTGTAAATTCACCTAATAACATCAATTGTCAACCATCTAATTGAAAGGGCTTCGGAATTAAAAGGCCAGCAACTTACTCCTGAACCGTGTGTTTATAGGCGGTATTAACAACTATCCATTACGAGTAACTCTCCTTTTTATGTCATGGTAACTGAGCA
This sequence comes from Eurema hecabe, assembly GCA_026213755.1. Taxonomy (NCBI): domain Eukaryota; kingdom Metazoa; phylum Arthropoda; class Insecta; order Lepidoptera; family Pieridae; genus Terias; species Terias hecabe. The sequence goes on along the minus strand of JADANM010007051.1, from coordinate 6,061,396 downwards.
GGAGGCTCGTCTGCCTCCGCCTGTGAACTGTCGCCAAACTGAGTGAATCACGACTGCGTTACCGACATTTTCGATGGGGAAAAATTAAAGGATTTGTTACAAAAGGGAATAAAAGAGAATGAGAAAGGAAAAAAGGGCCTCCGGTGCTCCCACTTATCGAAAAGAAGTGTACCACCTTGTCAAAAGTCAAAAGTATCTTTATTCAATTCGGCTACGTTTAGTAACACTTTTGAATCGTCATGGTATTACAAAACATTTACCACCGGTTCGAAAGGCAGTTTCTACAGAGAAGAACCGGCAAGAAACTCTGATAGTCGCTCTTTTTAGAAGTAAGAACATACAATTGTAAATATAAACAAAAACTCGACTACTTGAGATACAACAACGATAAGTTTACCCTTTCTATCTCCTTCCCACTTTCCATAAACTATAATTTATCTTTCAGACGTTCAACAATTCACAAATATTTACAACCAATACATTTTATATTTCTGCACTCGCGTAAATAAAATATGAGAATAAAAAGTATATAGTCAATATGGGGAAGTAAGGAAATGTCCTTGTTTGAGTTGTCGTGCAAATGTTGCGAGCAAACATTGTCGTAGATGTTGATATTGCTGCTGATTGTACTGTGAACGGATTTATTGGAGTGTTTTATTGCATTTTATTTTACGCAACTTACATTGTAGCGATTATATTATATTGATTTTGCGCTAAGATACAGATGTCTATAAAAATTGTGAAATGAAGAACTTCATGTCTAATATTTATGAGCGTTTTCATTCTTCTACATAAAGAAATTTAAATGATGTACTAATCTAGGATAATCTAATGTTAATATCAACTTTCATTTTAAATTCAACAATGGATCTCACTTAAAAATTTTTAACAAAACAGTCCAATTATATGAAAGAAACTAAGAAAACTTCGCTAAATCACTTTTAATTTAAACAAGCGAGTGCTTGTCAAAACTTTAAGCTTGTACCTACAATTCAAACTCACGTCACAGCGAGTAAGCAAAACTCCGTATTCTGTATGCTGACTTAACTTTGTTTTATTTTTTAAGTCCGCATTCAAGAAATTGTGTGCTCCTAACTTGTGTCGCATAATGAAATTTTGTTTTGCAACTTTGTATGTACACGGAATGTACGTCAAACAATCACACGGCTATAATTATTTTTAAAGAAATACCATAATATTATGATGCTATTTGAGAACTTCGAATACAAATTAGTTAGTCTAACAGAAAGCCATTGAATTTGTTTGGAAACTAAATTGACGATGGGTTTAAAACAACTATGAATGAACATATAAACATAAATTATGTAGCGACCGCTTCTAATGTGCCGAGTTCTAATATATACAACTTCTCGACATCGAACCATTGGGGCCTGACGGACAGTCAGTTGTTCAAGAAAAGTGCACTCCCTTCGTCCATAGATACTTACTTTAGATACATAGGAGGCACAAAGATAAAATTGTTACGCCTGCCTTCCGACTTAGTAAATCAAAAATTTCTTTCATGGAACAGATTATTCTATAATAAGCTTCCTAAGAGCGTCAAGGATCTAACTTATTCCAAGTTTAGAAGCCTCGTTAAAAAATGTCTAATTAAAAAGGCCTACTATACATTAAATGAATATATTGAGGATAAAAGCCCTTGGAATGATATTTCTCGACGCTCGTGGGATGGTGATGAGAAACTGCCTTCCGATCCGGTGGTAAATGTTTTGTAATACCATGACGATTCAAAAGTGTTACTTAATGTAGTGAATATAGATACTTTAGACTTTGACATAAACTTAATATCATCAAAACAAGCTTTCAAACATTCAAAAATACATCGCCCCTCTCACATTTTTACATAATTAAACCAATATTTACCCCCGCAAAATGAGCACCAAACAAAAATGTTGAACATCTAAGCTAGCCTCCGAAGCAAAGTAATTTAAAGTTATCAGGAAGAAAGTGGAGCAGGCTCCACAAGTTTTGTTTCGACTCACCTATACTCGAGTTATCTTCAAGATTAACGAGATAAATGTAATTGGGCCGATAACATTTTAGGGGGGATTTATTTAATGACCAATTTGTCTGCGCTGAAAGTTTACTAATTTATTGTTGGGTTCGTTATTGAAACTTTTTGTTACGGCCATTATTTTCACGTGAGGATTAGCGTTTGCGTATTGATTATAAAGTTGTTGTTTTGTTTTAATAACGTCGTTTTATTTTACGTCCGTAAATTCTAATAAAACATTAATTCACAATGCATATGACTCCGTAAAACCTCGTTGGCTTATTTATTGTCTCTAAAGAACAAAGTTCGTCAGATTATCTAGTCATTATCACTACAAAGTATAAAACAAAGTCCCTATATACCTTTATATGCTTAATAAATGCGAGCGAAGCCGGGACGGGTCGCTAGTATAATATAAAGTACCTCGTTATCCTTGTCAGCGTCCTTGATGTGTTGCGCGATGAACCGCACGCTTTGAAGCGCGGCCGCCACCTCGGGCGACAAGTGCCGAGGCAACATGTTCTCGGATTCCGTTACTATACCAAAAAACATATACATTAATATAATAATAATAAAAATAAATACACTATAGTAAGTGTGCAGTAAGAGCTTATGGTCATAGTACTTATTCAACATTTGATATCGATAGGGAAACAGAACCTTAAATATTATTTGTAAGTGTCGTCATTGGACACTAATTATTTGAAACTTTTTACGTTTCTTATATGTTGTTATGGGATTGCCGATATATCTGTAGAATCTAGTATCTTAAAATAAATTAACATGTTATCTCAGCACTGCCAATCCACTGAAAATTTAGATTTTTTTATCAAAGACGGTTTTAAACTAATTGCTAAAAATTTAATTAAAAAGTATTTCTTTAGTAGGCTATAGGAGAAAATAATTTGTAAAGCTGTAAAGTAAAGTAAAGTAAAAGCTGTTTATTTATAAGCTAACACACCTCCCGAAAATCAATAAAATTAAATAGAAAATTTTGGGTGTAAGGGTTTTTTGATAGTCTTAATTAAATACCCTACCTGAAGGTCTTTGTTGAGCACCAGCCCCAAGCATATCATCTTCAGGTCCTGGGGATTTGCGGTAGTCACCATCGTCACCTTTGCCATTGGAGAATGCGTCCGTTAGACTGTCCCTACTAAAAGAAAATCTTTAAAAATACGCTACAGTTTTTAAATACATAATTATAGGCTTATTAGTAATAATATGCTTATTATAATAAGAAATATATTATAATAAGATTTCATTTCAAAACCTTATAATAATATACTTCTTTTTAAGTAACATTTATATCCTCTGAACTAAAGGTTCGACGAGTCGATCGCTACAAGATTTCATATATATACATCATCGGTTATTAATGTAAGTAAATATGAGGTAAATCACTATTATGTATAAAAAAAGTACTTCCAGCATGTTTCACAGCAAAGATAGAAATATATCAAACAAATTATATAACTGCAGCTTAGCTGAAAATATTTATAAAAATCTTATTCCAACATAAAAATTTCCATTTAAAACCTAGCCAACGAGTTAAACATTAGCGTACATATTTCTCAAATCGACTGACACGCGATACCGCGTCGTATTATATGAACATTAGAGGCAGCACGTGCGACGTTTGATAAATGCGAAAACACGCAAAATACTTTTCTATGGACACAAAGAAACGATGCAGTAAGCTCCTGAAAATAGCTTATCCGTGGTAACAATATAATTTTCTTTTTGCTAAATGATTACTGGCAAAGGAAGTAAGCTATCTTCGAGACTTTTACTTTAGTCCACTTTTTATAAATTTCCTTTTATAATACAATTACCCTTCTAGCACACTTACAATTACCTTTCTACCTCTTAATTTTCGAAAGAATATCTACAAAATATACCTAGTAGCTAATCTAGTCTACTTTATATATTTCGTCTGATAGGATTAGAATAATGACAGACTTATCAGTATTTCGCAGTCTTTTGGCGACATAACCACACCAGGGTTTTACCTAGTCGTAAAACATTTCGCAACTCATTTCACCCAATATTCGTGGTTTATGACGGAACAAGCATATCATACGGAAACATTTGAATAATTTTTAAAAAGATTTGAAACTAATTGTAAACCGTTAAAACTGTAATTTTATAACTACTAAATGAATCACAATCTACAAACTTATTATATGCCGAACCAACTATTCTATAGTATATACGTTATTACACATAACAAATAACTAAGTAAAAACTAAGTAGCTCCGAAATGTAATATTTATAAACGACCGCGACATTAACAAAATAACACAAGAGTTAATTGAAATGCTTTGTTCAAAATCGAATATTGCGAAATAAAACTTTGTTGATATTAACAGTCGAGCGATGAAAACATAACATTTCACTCTATGAAACAAAACGAAATCGACACTGAAAAGATACCTTTTAAATTCGTGAATTGTCGAATCGCGTGCAATATTTTTAGCATTAAAAGTTTTAGAAGGCGGAATATGATGTGTTTTAGATTACATTTTCTATAGCACGAACATCGGGGTTTCCATAAAACAGCAAAACAATAACCAGTTTATTATCTTGTAAAAATAGTAAAGAAAATCTAACTTAACTCGTCAAATATTTTTCTGATATAAAATGGCGACACATTTGCGTATCATTAAATGAATGAAAACAGTATATTTTGTCGGAAATATACTGAAATTGAAACAGCATTAACGCTACCAATTTTGCTCACTCCCTTTCCACAAACGGCGAATCAATTTTACACTCTATATCCTCACGAGCTAATTTAATGGGAGCAAAAAAACAGGACACGCAGACGCGATGCGCCGGTAAATGAATGCCAAAACCGGAATACACCGGAATATAAGGGATTAATATAGCGCTCGCGAAAACCGGATTTTGCGGAAATCACTCAGCTACGAGCCTCTGATGTAACCCTCGTTTCTTTTAATATTACGCTTTATGGGACTTTTTTAGTTTTATTTAATCAGTTTCATAATCCGAGCTTTCATTTGGGTTTGATTTGACAACAAATTGAATTTTCTTTCAGCCTCCGGAATTTCGTTTAATAATCGTAAATATGTGTGTCCGTGACCGTGACCGTAACGGTGATGAAATGGTTACCAAATGTGTGTGAGAATGTGTGAATATTTGTTACTCTTTCACAAAAAACCGACTAAATAAATAAATGAAAAACACTTTATTGACACAAACAAAGAAGTACACATACAAGGAATAGAATAGCCAATTGGCGGCCTTATCGCTACGAAGCGATATCTTTCAGGCAACCGGTAGCAGGCGATAAGAAAAAGTTATTTTATATAATAGGTAATACATAGCTAATAATATAATAAAGTGCTTTAATAGAAGAAAATATAAACGCGACAGATAAACATACATATCATAATATAAACATGAAATGTAATTATATTATATAAACATGTAAATGGATGAAGCTAAAATTTTATATCCTCCTGCCTGCATGTCAAATTTATCATTTTTTTTACAATACTTTATTCCCGATACTGCCACGCGAACGGAAACTATAGAGGGTGCGACTAGTAACTAACAAAATATTCAAAACCTTACCTCATATCCAATTCGTTTGTGTATCCGTTGGACACGAAAGTATCGTCATAGTCCGGTAAAGAGTACTTGGTTCTTCTCATCATCAGGAGCTTCGGCATGAACTGAAGAAAGACCTTCTTCATCCACGGTGACATTGTATGTGTCGATGGTGACCTTTAGAATTGTATTATTAACTCAAAAGAAAACTTCAAGCTTTACTAAGTCTGGTGGATGCTAAATTCAAACTTGGGGGACATAAGTGCTTTGGGTAATTGTGCTGTTATTTGTTAAAATATAATATTTCGTGATTGTGCTATTGGATGCAATGTATCCAATCTATTAGAGATATTTCTATGGAATTCGAATTCATAATTAATTTATTAAAGACTATTTTGAGCACGTAAATTTTGGATTGCAATTCTGGTTATAGCTTATTACTATTTAAAAACCTGTCTACACCAGGGTAATTAAATGGCACTTCAAACCATATGAGCAAATATTTTGTAGAACATTATTCTATTTCGATGTCACGCCCACCCGGTCAATGAACGTATCATGAACGTTAATGCACTGTATTACCTCGTTAAGCTGTTTGCGACGAATTATGCCCGTGATAATTGCTGCTATCACAAAATCTGCCATTATTCCCGTCGCCATGTTAGGCACATTATCGGCTTGTAACGCTTCGCAATAACAAAAGACGTTAGCGTGTTATGTGCCACTCAAATTAATACTCATTTATAGCTACGATGTATACGTCGAGTTATGGTATCCTGGTAAAGACGATTATATTAATTCGTGATAGGGCGTATATTAAGCCATTATGATATTGGTTTCACCTACATGTATGTTTCTATCGGAACTGAAAAGTTCAAGTAATACCCAGAATTGTAACCTTTGTTTATTGTTTCATAAAACCAGGAAGATTCTCAGAATAATTTGTTTCCATATCTAATAAATAATACTTGAGACAAATGGCAACAATTAACTTTCGCGAATACAATAGAAGCCGCAGATAAAATCAAACCAAATGAAAATAACAATGGACGTTAGAATTTATGCAGCAATTTGCATAGCCACGTACAACTACACGAATTTATGTAGTTCATTAATTTTTATGTTCGATGCCAAACGGGATTTGTTTTGAATTGTAAGCTGAAAACTGAATATGGGACGTTATTGAATTTTTAGATACTTCAAATAAACATTTTAATTTAAACCAAATACGTATGTTTAAACAGTTTATTGTGAAATGGAAACGGGAAAAATAATTTGATAATTCCAATAGTACTAGGTCACTTTTCTTACCTCAAAGAGGACGCCGTATTACAAGGAGATTTTGGTCATCGTTGAAATATGAAATGAATGTGTTTAATCAGTTTGTATTGTAAAATTATGGTGCACCAATGCAAGTGTAAAA
>JADANM010007051.1:5999415-6026459 GCA_026213755.1 Eurema hecabe | reverse complement strand
TTGCCCACAGATTAAAAAAAGTATTTAGGCCACACGTGCCATATGACACGGTACATTCTTTACTTGCTTAAATATGAAACAAAAGGGTATTGTTGGAAACGTTTCACATTTTGTAAATTCATTTTATCTTCATTACTCCGTATAAATATACTTCTGTGATGTGGTATAATATATTCTATTGTTCATTGATTATCACTTGTTTATTAATAAAAGTTAGTTAAAGTATTATGTAGGTATATTATATTTATCATTTGTGTATTTTGAATGTATATTTTTTGTTAACTATATTCACTTTATTACATGGGAACATGGGTATGTAAATTCTTCGTTTAAATATTTTTGTCTGTCTTGCCATGCTTGCCTAGAAGATATCCAGCTAACGATAAGGTTAATCTTTAAAAAAAACGGTACAAAATATTTACTAAAAGTAATGTGGTGATTTTACATCAATAAAGTATTTTTTTGTATACAAATCTACATTCGCAAGCAAAGTGAAAAATTAACAAAGTAATTGTCATCTAAATAATGAATGTCAAATCTGCCCGTACCCGGAGCGTGTAATTAACTCGCGCCCTCTCCCGCGGGACGCGCATATGTCATCTGTGTGCGTATTGGTTATTCAATTACGGTCTGTCGCCTTCGGGGCCTACTTAGATACTATGATATGTATTATTATGATTGGAACAATGTCTTTATTAATTGAGGTATGTATTATCATTACTATAATTCATCTATTGATAAACAAGAGAATGTTTTTTCGGTCGTCGGTAAAATCTGTTCGTAGGTATAGTGCGCGTCATTTATGTTTAGCGCTGGACGAGAATAGCTGCGCATCGGTAGAATCGCTCTCGGTATTGGTAGAATTGGTGCGAGAAAGACAACACAACTGGGACAACCAATCAACGCTCGCGTACCCGACGATTACGCGCCCCGCGCGCCGCACCGTTACCTCGATACCTTAATTTTGACTTCTGCGCAGGTGTCGTTCAGCGCTAAAGTTTCGTGACGCGTACTACAGCAACTGGCTTTTACGCTACTGAGCTGAATGAAAATATTACCTATGAATAGTATGATGTATCTATCGTTGTCAAAAATGATAAAAAGTATTTTATAATGATGCCTTTGTCCTCATCTGGCCTTCCCACACAAAAAACAAACCTACAATTTATATTTTTACTATTACGTATCACTGACTGTTATCAAAAACATTATTTCGTTAGAACACCCTCTCACACAAGCAGCAGTGATTTATAACAACATCAAGTGGTACAATTGAATCGTTTGCTTCAATCCGCACAAAGTATCTATTAAGAACGTGACAAGATTACCGGATCTTATGTCCTGTGCCATGAACGCGGTAAATCGCTATACTTGTACGCGAAAAATACAACCTTTTTTATTTATTGTTACTTAGTATCTAAGACGAGAGAGATTTTTGCTACCTATATATTTACCTACAAAGGATTTAAAAAAAAATTAAAATAATTATCTATGTACTTCGTAAGTAAGAGATACAATGGACGAGAATGTGTTTTAAATTCAAAATAACATGTATCATATCTCAATACTCGAAAGATTCTACAAATTATTTATCTTTAAAAAAAGGTCAAGAAATATCGCTTTACCTATATATTTTACAGTTTATTAAATACACAGATCTTTTAGTTATGGTAACATTTTTTAAAATATTATTTTTAATTTGTCCACCAACTTGTGCAATCCAGTCTAATTAGGTTAAGATTAAAATGTCTTTTCCATATTTACTATAAATATTATCCACCTCAGAAAAACAAAAGTAATTACTTCGCTACCCTCGTATAAGTTTTAATAACATTAACGCCGAATAAACATTGCTCAAAATCGATAACACAGTGAAACAACGCTACGATATTTACAAAACGATATCAGATATCGAGTTTTAATTTAGTAAATCGTCCGCTCAAGTGTTTACCACGCCTCAATTTAGCTGAAACACGCGATCGTAATAACCTTTACATGTACTTAATTCGATTATTCAAATGGATTGAATTTTGACACTATCCATTGTTTCTATATTTCTAGACAAGATTAGAGTGGACATCGGGTTTTTGACGATTAATTAGTAACTATAATAGATTATATTTTGTATCGGCATTCCTTGGTTGGACTGAGTAATTGTGGTAGGATGCTTAAAGAAATAATTTTTAAGTATGTAATCAGTAGTAGGTATAATAAAGTATTGCATTGTAAAACTATTAGTTCTGCAAATTCCTTATACGCTGGTATCTTCGAATTACGAACGTTAACACGTTAGGTACTAAATTAGTAAGTTAAAAGTAGGTACAGATATCAAAAATATCTGCTGATTAAAAAACACATTTTTTTACGTGGTAATTATACATAAGGTATACCTATGTTGATTACAATGTAGTGTAAATGTTTATTTTCTTATTTAATTTTGTTCATGATTATTAAAATAGATTGAATTAATATCCTTTAAAATGTTTACTTACGAAATACGCCGAGGTGTTGATTACTACAGAAAACTGGTATTCATGGTGTAGGAACTTCATAGCCCTATTAAACCGAATGCTCGGAAAAGTTCAATAAAGGAATACTGTCTTAATTTAACGACCCTAGAAGTTTCTAGGGTCGTTAAATCTTATCCAAAAAATTACCAACCTATTAATTGTTAAGTAAAAATTCTTAAACTGATGTTGTTTAGTGTTTTTTAAACACGTTTTACTCTGGAAATAAGAGCTATATTTTAATAACTTCAAAGCCCCTCGCTTTAAATAAGCGGATTACAAACAAAAATAGATATAGAATGACCTGTATTCAATATAGTTAATTATGTTAATCTCTTGATGAAACAGTGACTTTTATAGACACGATTAAAATCAAACAAAGACTTGTTATTTATATGTATATTAATACTAATATTTGTATCAAAAAATCCAGAGGCTGTATCGAAATTACTCAACTTTAACGTTAATGTATAAGAAGAAAAAAATCCAATATTCTATTTATATTTCAATATTCTAGGTCCTAAAATGCCATATAAAACATAGCCGGACTAGGTACAATGTATAAACACAAAACAAGCGTTCATTACATTGCCTTCTGATTTATAAAGAGCTAAACCGCAATACAGACATATCAATAAAACTAAGTAGCGAGTTATCAAATAATTATCAACCCTACCCTTTGAAGGGATAAGCCCTTTAGAGCCGTTCATTAGAGAAGCTCCGACGCCTCGCTTTCAACAGGTAAATAAAGATATTCATAACTCATCAATTAATTGGGTAGCTATTATATTACTCTTGTGTATGTAATTATTGAAGTCAAGGCAAGGGTGATTAAATTCTCAAGGATTTTAAGACGAGCTGCTTATTACTGTTACTTTTATAATGTTCATTTCGGATACATTATTTTTATTTTTATACATGTTTAGAAAGCTGATATGTAGTTTAATAAAAACACACAAAAGTAAGAAGAAGAATATATGCATTATTGTGCTTATGAAAAGGGGCAGGCTTAATTTGAAGTATTTGTATAAGCTGTAACGATGATACTTTCCTTTTAAAAGTACCTAAAAAACTATTTGTATCCATATTATTGATTGTATTTCTATTAAGAGTTTTTAAACATTATTATATCACTTTCAATTTCCGATTCTTTAATCTTGACAACATTTTCTATGATATAGTTTTACGCGTCTGTCTATTTTGATCAAAGCGCATAAAGAACCGTAGCTAAGTACTTACCTATAATATACCTATAGTACAGAACGAAAGTCCTCAATTAATTGGTCCCGGGGAATCCGATCTGTGCAAAATTAACCATTTTCCCTTATTTAAAGGCAAAATGAAGTCCATTTGAATTCGCGGCCGTAATTACAGGCTTTACGACGTGTAAAGCATTTTAATGCTGCTATGAACATGTCCCTGGAGATTCTTCACCACTGCCAAGTTACGTAAATTACCATAGCATTGGATAGGAGGTTTTAATTATTGGACGGTTTATATTATCGTAAGATAATAATCTACTGCCCTATCAAAGACTATGTAGAATTGATGACATTTAAGATTATTCAAATTCCGATCTACATTTTGAATTATTAATAACCCATGAGAAGATCCGAAAGTTATTGTCTACATATATTTATATTACATAAATTATCTTGAGACATAACCTAAAAGTCCTTTACTTATCAAAGTACCTAGCGATGAATTTTATTGTTAAATCAATCATAAAACTCTACCACAAAAAGATGCTATATAATTCATCGAAGAGAAATAAAATAAACATTTAAAAGAAACTAAGTAACTTAAAAAGACAAGTCTAATCGCAGATTACGTAGCGAGGGCTTGTGATTGGAAAAATTTCTCCAACTTTTAAATTGGATCGTTTCGAGCGGTTTGCGTCGAATGCGAATAGGGTAGTAGATAATGCGATTTCTTCAATACTTAGGTATTAAATTGCATCTGAAGACTGCTTATGTATGGACCTACCCTTTCAACAAAATATCGTGAGACACGGTAGCGGGTCCAGCTAAGTTTAATAAAAGCAGATAGTAGCGACGCAACCGTGTAAAACAAATCTTTTTATATTTCGTTCGACTACTTCGTAACTTATAATTAAATGTAAGCATATAATACAGTAATATAAGGGTTCTTAGACACGTTTAATATTTTTAGACGTGTGCACAGTATATACAAATAAAACATAATCTTAATTGATTCTTGATTCATATAATATTGAGGTAGAGTTGAAATATGTAGGTATGTAATGTCATAACTTACCACGTCCTTAGCGTGATCGTCTTCAGTAGTCTCAATATCGACGCTTTCATCGCTATCACGGTCGCTTTTAGTTGAGCGAGCGGGCGACGAGCGGAGTGGTGAGCGGGGCGGAGAGCGGAGCGGTGATCGCAGAGACAGAGGAGAGCGGAGAGGTGAGCGAAGCGGAGAGCGTAGCGGGGATCGGCTGTTGGGCGACTTGTTGATCGGCGATCTAAAAAAGGTGTTAGGTTAGTAGTGGCTATATAGCTTAAAGTATTTATATATTTAGTTAAACCTTGTTTAAATAAAGTAGAGTAATAGTAATATTTCAAGTCTGGATACTTATTTTTGTATACGACGCTATGTAGTTCCACGTAAGTAGATACTTTTCATATACAATAGTCAATATACATACTTTTCTTTTGTAAATACATACATGTAAAAGCAACACCAAGACCCCAGAAAAATACGCATGTAAATTACAAATATATTTTTCCAGTGTGGAAACCGAACCGACGATCCTTCGCGCTGAAGGCAGTTATGCTACCACTTCGCCAAGCGGTCGTCATATATTATAAAAACTTCAGTTAAGTTATCATATATAGTAAGTGTAGTGTTAACTGTACCTATTGGGTGAACGTGAAGGTGAAGTTAGCGGTGATATTTGCGGCGAGTCCAAATGATGAGTGATCACTGGACGGAAGGCGCGTGGCTCTTCCATTGCTCCTACACCACTCAATGCCGTCAATGCTCCTAACAGACAAACACACGCTTTAAACAACACAAAACTTTATAAAAGCAGATAACATATAGTGCCATTTCTTCCACCTTGAGTAAACTGCACTAACACTATCACTAACAAATACTCATTACCTATATATTACTCACTAATAAAACTCTGAAATAAAAGATAAGTGCTATATAAAATTCAAGGCATCGAACAATGACCTAACCAAGTATTTGCCTAATCAAATCGAGTGTAATACATATTGTAATCTTTTGCATAATCACACACGTCAAGAAGTAACGTACCTGGAGTCCACAAAGTAGGTTTGAGCCACGGTATAGCATAAGGTAATGGCAGCCTGGCTCCCCACACATAGTCAGCAAGTCTTGGCACTGGAGTATGTGCGCTCGGAGGACTCGATGGCACTCGCTTGCTCTCACTCTCCTCTGGCCTGCGAATAGGTACCCTTCTGAAGCACAATTTTAAGCTGCACTTTTAACAGAGACTGGGATACAGTATTTTCAAGAGTGATACATAAATTAATATTCTTAATATTTGGACCCTAGAACAGAAGATCAAGGTTTTGAAAAGTTCTCACAAATACTTTACGGATTAAAGTAAATTGTAAGACTATCTATGTTAGTAATGATAGGAAATAAACTTCTTTAGTAGGAGCTCGGCATAGAAATCAAAATAACAAGGTAATTTGATGTCTATGACTTACCTAGCAGCAGACAGCATTCTCTTCCTTGTACCACCATTGAACATAGCTTTGACATCTTCCCAAGCGTGCACCACTTCCACCGGAGGATTACCACTCAGCTTCATGTGCCGTCTCCAAGAATTAAAGTTAGCGGCATCAGGCTGCACGTATTTATCCCCAGGGCCGACACGATGCGAATGGAAAATGAATTTGTTCGGCGAAAAGAACAACCCACATAAGGTGCACTTGATGCACTTGGCTCGGGAGGAGTTGTATCTAGAGGAAGAAAAATAGTGTTACGTGCTGATATACATACGTAATTGTTAATCGTATATGTATACATTAACTTAGTTGATTAAATATTTGATATACTTATTAAGATAAACAGACTTTATTATCTTTAATAACAGTTAAAGTACAGCGCCATTCTTCTCGCTTTATCAATTATAGTAATTAGTGAAATTCGACCTAGGAGTAATAAATCAGCAACTTTCTTGAAGTAAGTGCGTATTATGAAAAGGCCATGCGAATGATATAAAATAAAATTATTGGAATATAGTCCAATGCCACACGTGCTATAGCACGTAACATATAAAAAAGGACCTAATAAAACTTACCTGGCTGGTAAAAATGCGCCCCGGCAACCCCAAGCACACTCATGGTGGACTGCAAACGCGAAGTCATCTGGCAACCTTGGTGGAGCATTATCACCCAGGAACGACTTGCACAGCCGCTCGGCTTCGCGCCGCGTTATCATACCTAGTTTGTCAAAGCTTTATAGTATTAACAAGGATACTTTAGTGAAGTACATACCTATACAATACTAAATTATATAATCAATTCTCTCGTCTTGTAATTCTCCAAGGAAAATGACCACTACTTTACTTCATTGTAGGATTGAATCTTACGATAGTAAACCCTAATTTAGCCTCAGCTAGTTATTAAGAATTGGTAAAAGAAAGAATTGGTACTAACCACAACGTCTGGAAGAGACAGGCATAGCCCCAGCTCGCCTTAAGATCTCAAGCTGAACTGGCGTGCACTGCACACAGGTAATACCTAACGCGACTCTCCGATTGTGAATCTCATTGTACGAGAACTGCTTCAGCAATGTATTCGAGATCTGAGCCAGGCACAACCGCTCTATTCCTTCGATCACTAAAGACACGATTGGTACTCCGTACAAAAGAACTGTTCCCACCTGTAAATAATTTTCGGAATGATATTTATAGCTAAGTCGCATGTAGTATATGAATGATATGTGATCTTTTGTATTGCATAATATGCACAATTATATTATTAGTAGTTGATGCACAATTACATTCAACATTGCAAAACATCTCATTTAAAAATATTTCATAGTTTGAATAAGTGTTCCCTGTATTTTGCCTTCTTTTCTCGATACGCAATTTATATTTGCTCTTTATATGCTTTGTAATTAAGAATGTGATAAACATATATTTGACGAGATTTAAAACTTACTTGATTAGGTTTGCTGTTCATTTCCATAACCTTGTGATCAGACCGTGATTTCGAAGATTCTCTCGAAGACAACGCCAAATTCGTCGCCTCCATCCTATGAATAGACGTTCCTAATTATTATTTAAAAAAATATATTAACCTACTTAAGGTTACCATATACTATATAATAATATGTGTAATGTTGACGCAACAGACCTCGACAAACTTTTGATAAAATACATATAAATAATTCGGTCACACACATAAATAGCGTTCGTAAATGATCGCTTTCAATTAAAATATCCGCAAATCCCCAAAAATAACGCAAATAAGTCATTATAAGTGAACCAAAGGAATATTCCATTTGACGGGTCATAAAACAGCTATTCCGAATTTTGTGTGATTTCGTACAAAAGAACATTTATACAAATTGGCAGTATGCGTGTGAATATACTGTATCGAATATCAATTGGTTTTATTAACGTGGGGTGATAATGTATGCCCGCCCCTGAGGGTGCTTTTGTTAACAATTTATTTCGTTGTAAATAGCAATTGTTTGCTATCATAGGAGCGTAGTTAAATGGATTATTTCAATAATTAAGAAATAACAATTTTAAAACGACTCTACAGCTGGTAAGTTTTTATAAACATAAATGATTTCAGCAAAATTTGTGACAAAGTGTTTTTAATCTCCAATTACGTCTTGCAATGACTACAAAAATATTAAACACAAAGTATATGTATGCATATTTTATTTCAAAAAAGTAATTTTATCATCTACGTAGGAACCTATAGAATTAAGAATCTATTAAACTAGGTATTGAAGAACTAGGATTAAAGTGAATACACTTTATTAGTCCTAAACTTCATAATCTAACAATACTTTGAATAATATTTTGATAGGCAATTAACATTTGAAATCCTCCAAGTGTGGAGTGCGAGATAGATCGTTTTAAAATAAAAACACATGTCACAAAACAATATAAATCACTTAAAGTTTGTACGGAGGGGTCAAAAATCACGGGGTGTGAGGTCAGAAATAAATGGCATTTAGCGACAGACTACTTTAACGAAAACCGTGATAAATTTAAGCTACCTAATGAAAAGAGTCCTTTATAAAATTATTATAATCAAAGGAAAATCACCTAAATAAGTTTTTATACACAAAATATAATTTTTTAACATGACAAAAATATTGTGTGAAGAGTTGCATGTCCATACTTCCCATTTTATTTGCCTAACAAGCTACAATAAAATTTACAGGTGGCAGTATCGTAAAACGTATTGCCACCTAGACCGAATCCTTAATATACTAAACAGATATTATTAAAATTGTAAAAATGTTTCTTAATAAATTAATAATTTTGAATCTCAGTTTATTCTCTGAATTATTGTTTATGGTCATAATATTATGGTCATTATAGGTCTTTCTAAACGAGGTTAAAAAGAATAAAAAGAAACGCAAGCTATAAACGAAAAAAAAACAAATCAGGGATGTGTATGGGCGGGAGCTGTAAACTGGTGTCAGGGTTGCGAGCGCACAAAATTGATTACACGCAATGACATTAGATACATTATGTTAATGCTTGCATATGTTACTTTTCGTCGACATAACTTGTGGTGACTCTGCATATAAATTGGGTGATTTTGTTATAATTATAACAGTAATGATTAGTATAGATGAGCCCTTAGTTTTTTAGAAATTATTATTTTTAAAGCGACGATAGGTTATACATTCGTATAAGTTGTCAATAAATTTTCTATATATAACAACTATTAATTTGTATATCCCACTCGTTGTGCCTACCCGTCCAGTCTTTTTGAATGATTGCCATTGGAATAAATCGCTTAGTAGTGATAAGATCGCTTAATATCGATCTTCTATGACATTTATATGTGTTATTTGGTTACATTTTTATGTTAATAACCATTCCTATCCTACTAGGAGATATTTATTAAAACAATATAAACTTGTTATTAAGCTTGATACCTACACAGATTTTTCTTAGGCGTTTGAAGCTAAAAAATTTTCTACTTTTCATTTTTCGATGCCTACTTATATCTTTAAAAAAGTTCATTTTTCGCCATACTGCAGCGTGGGTTTAACTTATATTAATTACCAGCTATCTATATTTCACGGTCCAACTGTGAGTGAGCATTGATAATGTAGTATCATGTAATTATCTCGTGCCATATGAGAGATGCGAGAGGCTCGCCTCCCGGGAGGATAACACTTGTAACGGAACTAATCGCTTTTGCAGACTCTTCAATTGTTACGCCTGTTGTATTATTTTTCGTTATGCTTTGGTTATGCAAAATATTTTTTGATTCTTTATTATGGTCATACGCTTTTGAATATACGAAAAAAATAACTTACAAGAATATATAAAATATTAATAAGAATGTTTAAAGGTAACTAAAATCACAAATTATACAAATTAAAAAAATCGATACGTAAAGACAAAATGTTTGTATAATATTGATTTCGTAAACTTATAGAACCTCGTATAGTCAACGTATTTGCTACACCAAAGAGTATATCAAACGCTCGACGTTATACACTGACAACGTCAATAAAAATTAAAAAAACGGTTTTCTACTACAACGTTGCATATTATAAGATTTATAGTAATAAATGGCACAAAATTGCGGTGTAGATCCTATACCGATTGCCGGTCGGGTGGCGAGTGAAAGAGAACGATGCATCGGCATGAGTCGGGCGGAACGCCAATGGAGATGCCAGTGGCTAAAAGACCAAATTCTGTCTAAAAACGAACCAGTGTACGTCGAGGCCTACTGGAGAGAACGCACTAACATACTACGAAGGATTTACAGAGCCCCGCTTGACTTAATATTCGGGTTGTTATCGCCTGTTCTGGGAGTAGGTCGCGCTGCTGATTATAGGTATATCACTGGGAAACTTTTTCTATTAGCTGGTGGTGTAATGTGGACCCACTACTACTTCAAGTACTGCGGTAACGACTGGACAAAGAAAGGCTCGTGGCGGGTTGTACAGTCTAAGCCCATGGTCCTTCCAGGGCAAACTGGATTTCCATTTAAAACGACAAAAACTCAAGCTGATTATGCTGATAGAGGGTTTAGATGCTCTGGTTTTGCGAAGTAGACATTCAATCGAATATACTATATGTTATCGAATACAAAGCGTTGAAAATGACAATGTTTTTTCATTGATAACGAATTTCCTAAGATAAGATCATGTACCGCATACCAAGCATTCAAAATAGAAAAAACTTCTACAATACATGGAGTAGGTACGTGAATGATCAATATAGTCTAAAAAATAATGCACCATATCTATAATCTCACCTATATAGAGCAATCTTTAATATAAGAGGATTGTGATGCAAAATTACAATGCCTCCTGTATTTCAGTTTCCACAATGACCCACAAACATACAAGTCAACAAGCCAGTCTCGTGTTGACATGTTGTACATTTCTGCGGATAATACGGGATTATTCCCGAATAAAGGGGACATTTGGGGTGTAGAGTGCATATTCGTTGATGTTTTTTGGGATAATTATTATGTATATAAAAACACTGAATTACTACAGAAACGTTCCCACTTTGCGTATGTTTAGAAATGTGGAAAAAATGTTCCTCCTAATGAGAATATTATTTCCAAAAGAAATGCTGAAGACTGACGTAGTTTGAGCACACTCGTGTTTAAAATTGATTAGATATAACGGGGGATGTTATTAATGTTATACAATTATACTATTTATATTTAACTAACCCTTGAGACAGAAACTCTGTTTCTATAAAATGTGGAATTTTAGTTATACATCATGCTCATAACACGGATTAATTTTCTACAATTATACTCTTTATATTTAATTAACTCTTGAGATAGAAACTATATTTCTATGAAATGTAGAATTTTAGTTATAAATCATGCTCATAACACGGATTAATTTTATACAATTATACTCTTTATATTTAATTAACTCTTGAGATAGAAACTATATTTCTATGAAATGTAGAATTTTAGTTATAAATCATGCTCATAACACGGATTAATTTTATACAATTATACTCTTTATATTTAATTAACCCTTGAGATAGAAACTATGTTTCTATAAAATGTGGAATTTTAGTTATACATCATGCTCATAACACGGAAGCTTATGAGCTTTGATCACTTCCCATCAGGCGACCCACGACTCCTTTAATTCAAAAATAAAAGATAAGTATTTCCTTAAAATTATTTTTCCTAACACGTGCTCATCCTACAAAAATCCGATCATTTCTCAACTATTCAATGAAAGTGTTCCTTTGAGGGCCGTCCGTAGCAATACTATTTAATCTTTATAAGATACCAGTTGGGGCTCCCTGTTCCGCCCCGATGTTACATACTTTGGGGCAAGCTTAAGTTTTATTCATTCGATCGTTATTTTATTGTAGAAAAAAGTATAGTTCGATGTCAAGAACGACGGTAAAATTGATAATTTTTGATAGTCCATTTTACCGCAATATTCTTTTATGACAGAAATATATGTCAACATTATACTGTATAAGATATACATTATATGTGTATTCGTGTATAAAAAACAATAAAACTTGGAACAACCGTAATGATTATTTCGTAAATGTATAATGATTATTTGATTTTAAATGATTATTTCGTAACAAAGGATATAAAACATATATCCATTAATCTCAAATGTATGCTAACAACGAAGAAACAACAAACTACCCAAATTAAATCGCTCGCAATATGAAAAGTGCTATTTACCTTGCAGTATTAGAAACTTAAACAGGAGAATTCACATCGTCATTAAATATTAATCGTCGAATTAAGACCGTCTTCGCCCGTCGACACCAATTACGTTCACAAAGTACAGGGTAAATACAGCGGGTCGCGAATTAATTTTGTAAGCTTTTGAATTGAATAGTTTGTTTAATGGTCCCGAGGCTTGGATTACGATCATCATTTATGTATATGCGATTTGCTTTGTTTTGATGGGCGTGCTACTCGTCAGTTTAAATCTTCAGTTTTTTTTTTTATTTAAAAGAATTTCTTGGAAAACGTGTCAACCCGAAACTGAATAGTGCTTTTATTCTGCAAATAATTACTACGTGACCTCAGGTACTATATAATGGGGCGATAGAACATAAATAAACTGACTATTTAAAGCTTATGCAAAATCATTATATAGTATTTAACTTCGTAGCGCTTGTAGCACGCGTAGCTCACTGACATTGTAGGCCATTAGTAGTGGGTATATAGTAGATATATTGTACTGACTAGGCTATGGACTGATTTTTTAAACATAAAACGTGCAAACCCTCTTAAAAGATTTTGGACTCAATACATAGTCACGTATGAGAGAAAGCAAAGCGTTATATATTATAATCCATAACGTTAAAACAATAGGCACATTACGCCCGCCAACAATTTTTAGAGGGGAGTTAATTCGAGTTTCGCGCAAAGTAATTTTCATCAAATCAACTTCGCAAATGTCATTTTGTCGTCGGAGGCTATTCAATTACTTTTGTGAATAAAATGAGGAACAATTTGCATGTTGATACTTTTTTATCATTCGGCTTGTTCAAAGTTTCCTACCTTGCAGTAACTTATATTGGTATAATTTTGTACTTCCAACACGAGCTCTAACAAGAGATATTTGAAATAATGTCAACGTATTTTTATTTTATTTTGAAACTTAAATGTATTAGATATATGTAAAGCTAGTTATTTAAACATTTAAGTCTGTAGAATTTTGGATTTAATGCACTAATACATTACTATCTCATAGTGGACCAAAATTGCGAATTGGGATGACGACTAAAAATAGTCCGTCGGATGTAGGTATATATGGAAAAAATAGAGACGTATTATTTAAAAAACTTAAGGACATTGAAAAGTCGCACGACAAGTAATCTTTTTCTGTTGACGAAGCTTTTATACGATTATTATATTTTATTATTATCTAATAGATGGACTATTTTTATACCCTGTCGTTATTTCTATTCAAAATTATACTCGTGAAAAACACACCTAAATCACAGTCGCCATACTAAAAATAAACAATCGAAAGCAAAATCGAGTCGCAATAGTCATCAAAATCGAAAGAATAATCGCCTAAGCGGAATTAAGTTAATGTTATAATAATGAGTCGCGGCCCGCCCTGTTTGTCTTTCAATTACGACCCCCGGGGACCGGCGCTGTTTAAACAACACATTTATATTTTAGGGGATCAAATTAAATCTTGTGTCTTCTCGATTTTAATACATTTTCACTAAAGACGATTTTATGGGTCGCGGGTTTTTGTTAAGTATACGCGTAAAAGGTAGGCAGACGGGTTTTAGATACCTATTTAATACTTAATACAAAAATCTAATTATATTTCTATACCTAAAGAACAAACAATATTAATATACCGTTAGGGTGTATATATCTACTTGATTCTGAAAACTGAAAACGACAGATAGGATCCCTCATGATTATAGCTTGTTTTTGCAAATGGCTTGATTCTGACGCAAATTTTTGAAAAAATAGTATTTTAAATTTATTGCCTACTAGCTGTTGCCCGCGACTCCGTTCGTGTAGACTTTCATATAAACTGACCCCCCTTTCCGTAGTTTTGGCATGAAAGAGTAACAGACAGACAGACAGATAGAGTTACTTTAATACCTATTAGTATGGATTTCCTAACTAGCAACAGATAGATACGCGTCTCATACGTTCAAAATCATTGTCTGAATGCACCCTCAAATGTTCGGAGCTAAGTCTTTGACACCCTGTAGGTATAAGGTATCGAATAAGGTTTAAAGAAATACTCAAAATATACACATAGATGCCTTCCCTTCTTACTTTCTCTACATGAGCCAAGCGATTGATTTCTATTAAATATTATTATAGATACAAATCAAAATAAAAGCTATAAGGAAACAAAAGATATAAGTTTCTTTCGGTTAAGACTAAGTCCTCGACTACTGGTGAGCCAACAGCTGGATTAGATAGTGTCTAGAACTCTTATTAGCGAGCAGCTTAACAAGATTATATTGTTCATGTTTTATAAGTAATGATTTGTATCAAAATCTATTGCGTAATCTTAATAATCTAGGTATAGGGACAGCACACAGGAAATTTGTTTTATATCTATGTAACGATGAGCAAATTTAGATTCGGTCACAGTATGATAAGAATTCCAAGTTGTAGTTGTACTCGTATATAATATGACAGCGTAATACCGTCGGACCAAGAAATCGCTCTTCAGTACCGCATCGACAAAGTACCTAACATAACACACTATGTGTATTCGAAGTTACTATTTAGAAAAATAACACTTAATGGGTAAACTAGTACCATCAAGAAAAAAATTAATACGCCAGAAAGGAAATTAAATATGTATAAAGTTAAAGTAAAATCGGTATCACCGATTATTTGGAAAAAATAATAGCAAACCCTAGGTTAAAATTATAACCTAAAATTATTTGATGAGATGTCAAAAAGAGATCCAAACTGATTTTTTATATGTAGTTTCCACTTGAAATAATAATATCTACATAATTTGTAACATACAATAGTTGAAAGATTATTTTTATCATTGTAGAGCCATGGTCTTAAAATTGTATTATTTATATCATAAAAAATACAGTCTTTTTTTGTTAATTAAGAACAATTATAAGTACCTACTAGTTACATGATTGTTTTGCATTAGTACAGTTTGTCTTATTTAAGATTTTTAATTGAAATTTTAACTTTCGCTCTATCAATGGCGAAAGAAACTAACGTACCTACCTACCTAGTTTATAAAATATTTATTATGACACATTATTAAAAACTATAGGTACTTTCAATGGAAACATTATCAAGCAGATATTTTAAAATATTAAAAGAAAAAGATTGGAATTAAGAAGTTCGGTAAATATCTCCCAAATATTTTATAACACTGATTAATTAACTAATATTTGATACGTAAGACTAATAACTTTGTCAGGTGTAACACACCACCATGAAACTCATTTTATGAGTACCTAATTACTTAATAGATTTGTCTGCTTCATATCTTTTAATGATTGAGTGCTCTTAATATCACTATACACTTCAATATTTGGCCTGGAAGGTTTCTAAGGAATAGTTAATTAAAAACCTGTATTAATTGGTAAAAAAATATGTTAAAGAAAATGAAATTCAAATAGTTTTTACAGAATCGAAAATATTGCAAAATAACTATTAAATTATTATTTCACATAAATATTTAATTATTTAATTGAACATCTATCAATCACCTTCTTAGCAGATATTAACAAAACCTGTCCATATATAATCATCTTACCTTTATTTATTCTATTGGAAACACTGATTGTCTTTCAATACAAAGTACGCATAAGTACAGTCACAGTCTGAACAAAATTAAAGCATGACAGGTCACCGGCACTTACATCGACGCACTGAGTTCGTCGGAGCTCCTCTCTCGACGAACCAATCAGGGCTCCGCCCTGACGACAAACCACGCCCAGCCATCCCAAACCAACCAATCAGAAATCCCGTAGAACCTTATTTACCGATGCCGCCTTCGCCGTCCGCACGTATCGATTGGACGAATGGCTGGTTGTTTAATACGGGCAAATTAAAGCTGTGATTGAAATTACTATGTCATTAATTTGCTCATTCGATTAACGCGCGATTCGATTGTGCGGTGCGCGGTCTGTTTTGTTTATGTAATCGTTAATGTTGATTCTGTTCGACCGACGAATGCTTTTTTGTATCGTGTCCTTTCTTAACCATACATTTATATATTATGTAACATTCTGCTAAGGTTTTTATTTCATAGGTTGCAATTTTAATTTTTTAATGCTTTCTTAAGATTGTATTGCTTTTCGCATACATACTTATTAGGATATAACCATTCTATCGTCAATATTAGGTACGTATTAGGTACATATGATTGGTATAAATGATACATTCTAAACGTTTCAAATCTATTAACAATTAGATCGGTACAGAAATGAAGCTACCTTTTCATTAATCGTAATTTAATTTATAACGTTTCAGGTACTGTCTATACTTACGTAGTTGTATGGTGGCAGTGCCGTTTTATCCATTAGGCATTATAGGCAACTGCCTAGGGGCCCTGCCACGTTCAGGGGCCCCTGTGCTACAGGGAAAAGAATAGGCAATGTTTCTTAAACAGTAAAAAATTAATTTGAAAATTTGCTCTGTACATTACATCGACGCTATTTTAGTACATTTCGGAACGCATTCCTTATTAGATATTATTATTATGATTATTATGATAGTTTAAAAGTTTATAACGCAGTAATAGAATTGCAAGCAATTTTATCGCGGTAATTTAATTAAAAACGCTCAAAACTCTTTGTTGTGAATGCACACTTCCTATACTGGTACCTACCAAGTATGTATATTCTATGGTCAAGCTACTTTCATAAGGTTGGCAGTACTGGTTCGTTGGCATGACCGGGGAATTCCCCGAGTCGTTAAATATGTATTGTATGATGTGTCATAGACATTATTTTCGAACCATTTTCAATTAAATCGTTCAATTTTTACTTCGTGCAATTCGTCAATTAGATGACGCCGGACAAAAAAATATGCCAGCCGAGGAGTCTTACAAACTGATTATTGGTAACATGGCACAGTCAACTTTCCCGAATGTAATGACAGCTTTGCAAATATATAGAAGTCTAATGATTACAAATGCCACTGGTGAACGAAACTTTTCCAAATTGAAATTAATTAAAAACTGTCTTCGTTCAACGATGTCTCAAAACCGTTTAAATTCATTGGCTATAATGGCAATTGAAAATGACGTGTTGGAGAAGATTACCTTCCAGGATATCTTGAACGATTTTGTATCAAAAAAAGTTAGAAGAGTTAATATTTAAGCTATATGTGTTTTTTTTAAATGCATAAATAAACATTCTGTTCATTTGATTCAACATTTTTATTGAATAATATGATGATATACCCAGGTTAGTAAAAAACGGTGTAATTTTGAATTTTGTTGTGTTAACGTAAAAATTAGAAGAGGGCCCTGGATGAGCATTGCCTAGGGGCCCCGACAGGCATAACCCGGCCCTGTATGGTGGTGTATTTTTTAAATGTTATTATAAGGTGTTAAGATATTCTATAAATTGTAGAGCTGATATTAATCTAATCGAGAGTCTATATAAGTAGATAGGTATATTTTATTTGAATAGCGTGTACAAATGTTAGTTTTATAAGTTTTATAGCACCTATTCTAAAGCAATTTAGTGTTGAATAGTTTGTAGTAATTTCTTAAGACCCACTTCAAGGAGTAAGTATGTGATTTCTTAACCGCTACAAAAGTTTTTAAGCTGACATACAGACGGACAGGCATGCTTTCACATAGGTTTACCTATATAAAAAGTTAAAAGAATATTCGAGCTATGTGGGAATAAGTTGACTCAACTGCAAAAGTGTTTCAATTAAAACAATCAAAATTATTTGTTGAACTGATTATATAATTATACCTAGATTATAAAATTTCTTCTGATTTGATTTTTTAATATGATATGTGAATTTGAATATACATATTTATCTAAACCTAGATGGTTTCGGGGACCCATAAAAGTACATACATAAATAATTATTTGTTTTTAAAACCCTATTAGCTAGAAGTATAATTATTGTGGAGTTTTTAATGTTATTTTATTCTATTTCTTATTAACAAACCAAGTACCTACCTATACGCACATACTTATTGACCACATCAAATTATGTCATAATAACAAAATATTTAATTTCATTAATTTTGTTTTGAGCACTTTCTCTAGTTCTTGTTCTAACAAGTCTTTTTTCTGATCCATAAACCTTGCCTCCCTCTCTCTGTATAAAAAAAACAAAAAATAAAATAGACCTATTGTTCTTTATTTAAATTACCCAATACCCATAAAACCGTAATCTAAAAAATCGGTATAAACTATCGAAATGTCATCACGATAACAAGCTGTTGATAAATGTGACAGCCTGTTAGAGATTTAACCCTCAATCATTGAATTAAGCCGTGAAGGGTTAAGCCCTTCACTTGCTAGTGATGTTCAATATTATATCGATTACCGGTTATAGGAATAAAAATAAAAATATAATAACAATAGAATCGCTATGCATTTTAAGAACTGGCTTACAAAAATTGTAAAAGCTGCTCTAAGGTTTTTTGTTGCCTTTTCCTACTCGTTTCGTCTTAACCTTTTTAAAAGGAATACAGTCGTTAAGCATTTGTTAGGATTATTTTTCATATTTAGCTATAAACATACAAATAAATAATGTATTTATCTACCATATTATTATAAAAACATACATAAAAAAGCATTTAATATACGGTCGAATGGAGAAACCTCCTCCTTTTTTTAAGTCGGTTAAAAAGAACTAGAAGGTCTATCTTCAATATAAAGTCGCTCTACTTTTATTTCTTATAAATTTAAACATTATGTTCTAAGAAAGCTTTTAAAAAATCTAGTCTACGTTCAAGTACAATAGTATCGATATCGCGCGGGACATCACTATCGAGAGGCCAGTAACAAGTAACATAATGAACAGTAGTGTTGTCACGCTGCGATGTTATAGACTCAATTTACACAATATTTTGGTACACCCCTTGTTTGTGTAAGTAGGAAATCTGGGGCTTGAAAATCGACAGACGATTATCATTTATCTTTCTAAACATATAGCATTCAAATCATTTCAAAATACCTGTTTTTCAAAACATATTGTTTACACTTTTCCGCTTACTAAATGTAGGTACAGGTGTCTGTGAATAGGTATATAGCAGCTTAGTTAATACATTCCGATGTGAGTATTCGTATTGTAACGCAAATTGCAATATTGTAATTATTACATTCGGACTTCTTTAGTGCTCTCGAATGGTTACTATTTTTCTAGGCTTGTACATCAGTTACTCTATCGCATCAAAAATAAACTTTAGGAAATTTACATTAATAATGTTTTAATAATTATTTTTTAGTCTTAAATACTTATTTATATTTTGTTTTATTAAACAAAATCTACAACGAAATTTTAAACCTTCAAAGGAATAAATACATCAATAAACATAAATCATATTAGAAAACAAACAATCACCAGCTTACGAGAAGCGAATAACTCACCCTTGAATAAAATTGATAAGAGATCATTCCAATTAAAAGGGAACATATTGTAAAAACCAAATACTTTTTCATTGAAATGTAAACGTCGGAAATCCCCAATTAATTGGTAGCTCATAGAGAAAACGATTACGGTAGCTGCCGAGAGAAAAATGTTAAAAATATGTGTATATTTAATTAAGGACTTATGTTGTCTGTGATAAGGGTCAATATTGATTAACTCGTAAAATTAGTGGGGTGTCAGCAATTAGTGGTTTTTGAATGCAGCTATTATAATCATAGGGTTTTGGAACTTCAGGCGATATAGCGGTTATCGGCACGTGTGTTTGTGAACTATTAGTTGGTACATAATTCAGGATGTAACTTCTTCTATGACTTTGAGCTCTTTTATTTATTACTAACTGTGTCGGTTACACAGTTGAAGCTTTTTTAAGGGAGCGGGAGATCTTTCATGAAACTGTTATGAAAACTTACACTTATTTTAAACTGACATTCTAAAAGATAATCGTCGACAAGTAACGTCATGTGACGAGCTACTTAGGTATATTAGAAGTTGCGACGTCTACTGGGCAGGGCGGTTGTCGCTGTGGTTCTTTGGATTAACTGCTTATACGGCTACGGTATTCGTCCATGATATCAGGACTTTCGGATGTTCTTCTGTGTGTAATTTCTTTTTGAAGGATTAAGATTACCCGTACATACATACTGCATATAGATAAAGAATCTTATTGAAAGGACCCTGCCCTGGATATATATTAGTTAAGTAAACCAAAATTATGTAGATGTCCCTGAGTATCCATATTAACTTTCTTGTAAATGAAAAACAAACGAACTGTCGCGTCTTCTGGAAAGTAATCGGCCCCGCTAAAATGCTCTTGCGTACCTATCACGACTATGTTGCAGGCTTTTAACAATGCGTGAGAGAACAACAAGTCCTGAACAACTTATTTCTTGGATACAAAATAATCATTTCTATTTTTATATTACAAGTTATTACAATCTCATACAAACTAAATGTACAGTTCCAATTTACCTTCTATAAATTTAAAACGAAGCAAAACAAAGAAATTGAATGCAAATAAACAATGTATTTAGGCAGTCGTTCCCGATGTAGTCAGACATAACTAAAAGTGCGAAGGCTTTCCAACCAGCCTCTAGTTAATTGAATATGCTACCGCTATCAGGGGTACTCGAAAACAGAACCGAACTTGTAATATTGCTTTAATTGGTCAAGTACATAAGTTACGTAAACGGTAGATCTATATTAACCTGCTGTAGATATTTATAACAAAGTTTTTTTTTTAAGTTTTATAACAATTACTCTCATGAATGAAATACCTACTCTCGTGTTTATATGTATGGTCAATAATTCGACAAAAATTTATGTATTGGTATTATTGTAGCTAATTCTTAAACTAAATTTCTGTTTTTTGCTATTATCAGTCAAGTCATTGGAAGACCACTTAACCTTGTTAAGTTTTAACATATAATGTAGTTTGAAATTTCTGTGATAAAAGTGGTGATATTATACGTGTTGTATAGTGGTCTCTACAAGGACCTGATGATGACGCATTGAAATATATTATGTAGGAATAGGTATTAATCTGAAAAAAGTTTAAAGCCAGGTAGGTATTTTATTTCTTATACTACAATTGATTTATAATCTAAATCTTGTATAATTTCTTCCATTAGGGTAATTAAGAATTGTATAAAAATAAAGTGTTTTTATAGACAATGGTAGTGGATGCGATGCGGGCAGCGACGCGGAAAGTTAAAACGACTCCCCCTTTCCCCTCCAGACAATACCGCTGAAAATGTGCTGGAATTAATTAACAAACATACCGCTGTCATGCTTTTATATAGACATACTCTTATATAACCTCACTTTAAAGTTTTATCCGTTTAGATTGTGTGCCTGTATACATACCGGGGTTAAAAAAATAATCTTATATATTATCATCAATTTGCATGCTAAATTTCAAGCCATTTAGTACCTAACTAACATGTTATCCATACTCATATTATAAATGCGAAAGTAACTCTGTCTGCCTGTCTGTCTGTCCTTTCATCACGCTAAAACTACTGAACCGATTAGAACGAAATTTCGTACACAGATGGTCTAAAATCCATGCGGACGGAGTCGCGGGAAACGGCTAATATATTATATAAACAGTGCTAGTTTATGAGAATGTTTCTTAACAAACTTTAGCGGTTATAATACTTGTAGGTTTTACCTTTTTCAAAGTCAAAGTCAAAGTCAAAGTCAAAAGTATCTTTATTCAATTAGGCTACATAAAGTAACACTTTTGAATCGTCATGGTATTACAAAACATTTACCACCGGTTTTGACGGGGGGAAATTCTCTTACGGATACCGCGTCCTCCTCGGGGGAGAAGGAGGCGGTTATGTCGGACTCTGTAGGTTTTACCTACCATAGGTCCTTTGTTTAGCCTGACCATAAAAGTAGCCTAGTAGTAGTAAACCCAGTATATACCTACTTTGTAATGTTTATTACATTTTATACTGAAAATTGATTTTATTCTAACATATTATGTCTTCTGACTTCTGCAAATTCACATGAAGAAAAGCCAACATGACAATACAACCCAATTACATTTTAAACGTATTAGGTATATACTTACCTAATTTAGAAGTAATAAATAATTTTCACATTAAGATTACAAATTTAAATGCTAATTCATTAAACAACATTTAACGAAGTACACAATAAAATCACGCATTTTTGCTTAGAAATAAGGCTAGATATAAAAGTCTACTCGCAAAGTAAGCATTGAGGCTACATTTCTTAGAATACGATAAATCTTTTCGTAGCCCAAATCGCTTGTAATTACTAGCAAGTCGTGTACTTAAGTGGAAATCCTCTGAACCGTCAAATAGTACTCACTTGCCTTAAACGGATTACCGATACAATATCTTGCTTTCCCGAGCGTACACGAACATGGAGCCGATATATTTACATACCAAGCCATTTATTATATATTCAATATTGTATCTATACACCTTCCCTACATATCTAATATAATTCATTTAATGGGAACAAAGTATCCCTAAAGAAATTTGAGTTAGTTAGTATTTATACATAATTATAAATAAAATAAATGGCTCTATTGAAAATAATTTGACGATTCGACGCTGAGTTTAAAATATTTTCTATGAATATTTAAAAAAAATATATATTAAGCCGTAATACTAAATACATCTGACTTTTACTAATAAGTTCTAAAAGTAAACATATTAGGATAGATACGTCTTGATTAACTAGGAATAAAAAGAAACACTGTTTGTCTGTAGGTACGTAGTCAATGTTACATTCTCAACAATATAAACCGTTTAATGATGACACGGGCCGATCTAATCCCAATGATGATACAATACAATTGGAAAGTAAAGAGTCGTCAAAAAGAAAATTCGATTTCATTACCGAACAAGCTGACAATGCGTTTAGAACGATTTAACATCGATTGTTGGATTTGCGAATTTCATGTCTGCTTTTAATATAATTGTGTTCAGTTTATCTATAGAGGATTACGTCCTCGGATTATGGACGCCCGCCGGTCCGTTCAAATTGAATTGTAATACGCTGCCGTTATTAATAACACGGATACGTAGGATTAAATATTCGAATATACACACGTTGTGCAATCTAAATTTGTAAACTGGCATTGCAGATTACTTTTATAACTATTTTATAAAACTACGATATTTTAATAAATACTTAATGTTTGTTATTTTGTGTAATATAACACAAAAGCTGGAATATTATATTATATTTTTATAGCTCTTAAAAAAAATCCTATCTTATCTACGAATTAAAAAGCATTGTTAACAACAATGGTTCAAAATTCGTATAACCCGTCAACCCTATCACGACAATCGCGTTTAGAAACGCATCGATGTTTCCACAAATTTTAAGTTCCCCAGAGTTTTACGAATCAGACATATTTGTACAATAACTGCCCGCTCGGGATCGTTCCCTACAATAGTCTTTTGTTTAACGACATCTTTCTATTGCGACGGGCGCGTGCCGTGTTTTTTCAATGGGGCCTATTTGACCCACGGGTGGGTTTTCGTGTACAAGGTATGTAATGTACGATTTAGGGTTAACGTGCTGTATTCATGGTAGATTAGTTGTGTTAAATTATAGTATCTACTGCTGGTAGGGTGATGTGTATTACTAGTGTATTGCCTATGTTTTTTTTTATTATTTGCCAATTGCAATTGTAACATATAAACCAAAATTATCCTTTTGTCCATTGTTTTATCTTTATAATACTTACATAGTATTGTCACGGAAAATACGGAGATAGAACCCCGGGCGTGATTAGCTCTTCTTAATACCTAAATGTTCATTAAATATTATTTTGTTAAAATATATGTTGTATATAATTTAATAATATTAATACAATAACCTTATATTATATTATTGAAGTTGTTGCACTGGAAGTTAAAAAGAAACCATAAAACTGTGTATTTTTATTTATTATAAAGGATCGTACATCGTAAACTACATAATATACTTATTTATTAATTAGCTGTTGCCCGCGACTCCGTCCGCGTGTAAGTTTTTATTATTTTTAACATGTATTCTGCTATTCGGGGCGGAGACAAATCCAACAAACCAAAAACCATGAAAATTGGTCCAGCCGATCACGAGTTATAAGTTTTGTAACAAACCCGTCTTTGTTTTATATAATATATAGATGACCCTATATCGCGGCTCTCAGCGATCGAATCGGCCTCGCGATTACAATTTATCGTCTCAGCATACTTGTTTGGTTATAGGTCCTACATTATTAAAAAGTAGTTGTTTAGTAGAAGAAATTCAAGAGCGATCGTTAAGTAAGTACTCTAATGTATAAATATTTTAACGTCCACTTAAAAACTCTTATGGTTTCAATGACGTAAGTGTGTAAGCCAGCATATTACCAACCTTGATTAAGCCGTTTGTAGCTAAAAAAAACCATCTTACATGGCATGGGTGGATAAAAAATAAACTCATAAAAATGTATGAGGTTCGGACTAACAAGATGTTTCGTACTCGCGTTGTTATTCCGCGCCACCGCTAATTTTGACAAATCACCGCCTTTCTTCATACTTACTACGAGGGTAAACGAGATAAGGGCGGAATAAACATCCGTCTAGAGAAACCTGTTTGCTTATTTATATTTCTGTGTATGTATGTGTATATCGAAATTCGAATTATTTCATATCTAATTTTAGTATATACTTAAAAATTACGTTTTTTACTTAAATATACTTATAATAGTTAAAATTTACTTTTTGAGATAAATCTCAGGCTCTAGACCATCTGTGTACCATTTGGTACATTACAATCGGTTCAGTAGTTTTAGCGTGATGAAAGGACAGACAGACAGACAGAGTTACTTTCGCATTTATAATATTAGTATGGATTATCTTATTATTATAAATCCATATTTTAGTTGATGTCCGAAAAGGCTCTCTTATGCTTGGTCATGATAAAATTTGTAAGGAGAGTGCTTTCTATTACCGGTCAGT
The DNA here is from genome assembly GCA_026213755.1 of Eurema hecabe. Classification (NCBI taxonomy): domain Eukaryota; kingdom Metazoa; phylum Arthropoda; class Insecta; order Lepidoptera; family Pieridae; genus Terias; species Terias hecabe. The sequence goes on along the minus strand of JADANM010007051.1, from coordinate 6,001,154 downwards.
ATAATGTATGAATTCCGTTTGCTCTAATTCAAGTATTACTCTTAATAATTATATAAGTTCAACAAAGTGTAATTTGAACTCTTGGAACTACAATACAACAAACAAATGAATAACACACATTGTACTTACAACTTAGGTCGTATTGCCTGTACACAAAATTAAATAATGTGGTCAAAAATTATTAGACTTTATAATATAGTGAAAATTTAGAATTACCTACGTTGTAAGTGGAAAATAATCAGATAATTCAGTATAAATATTAAACACATAATATTAAGAAAATATAACGATGGCAATCTTAAACTTGGTAAACAAGACTCTATAGTCTATACCTGGGGGTTGACGTTACTAATAAGTCCTCTTTGTTCTATTTACTACCATTTAGAGATGGCGATTCTTATCGAAAATATCGATAATTAAATCGATTCATCGTGACCATCGTGAATCGATCCACAAAAAACGAGTACTAAAAGGTCGATTTCCAAAATAACCATAATTTTTCACATTATCTTAAAGCTAATTAAAGATACTAAATATATAGTAAAATCAGAAAATTTAATATTTATTGTTATTTTCATTACTATATATGTATATACAATGATATTATAGTTAATAGATATGTTATACACCAGAAAATCAACCGAAAAAAGTTCCACACAGCAGCGGCAGCACACATACTTACATAAGTCAAAACGATAGTAAAAAGATACATGATAAAACCATCAAGAAAAAAGAGATAGGTAGTTTTGTCAGTTGCGCGTGAATGCACCGGCCACCAATCACTTAAAGGTAAGACGTCCTAATTAGGATGTTTTTGCGTCTTCAAAATTATGTGCTTATAACATATCTTTTGAATATAATATCATTGGTATTATATAAAATAGCTTATAGTATAATATATAGTCGTGGTTAAGGATCGAGCTTTGGTGCCAGCGGGAAGTCTCATAAAATTATGTTAATTATGTTCAATTAGGGTTACACCCTTGTCCTGGAACCAGCTCATGACCTCCTCCGTTGAGTCCAGTATTGACTGAAAAATCGAATGTCGATTTTAAAGACTCATGTAATCGATCCATTGAATCGATTACAACATATCGATTTAAAATATCGTTTTATTTGAATCAAAGAATCGATTCTTGGATTAATCGACCTCAGATCGCCATCCCTACTTTTTAGTTTGTTATACAAAGTAATAATTCGTAAGTGTTCACACTTCACGTCATTAAGTTCTCGTTTAAAACGTAGTGATTACATTCTCTTTGTTCTCGTTCTCGTTGGTGTTTACTGTTTAGTTTCGTTCGAACTTCGAACGAATACAGTAGTTAATAATACTATTCGTAAAAAACTAAGTGTTTAATTGATTTGTGTTTTACCACGTAGGTACCTACCTGTTATTTTATGTGTTTTTCCTGGTTTAGGATTTGAAATAAGGTAAGTATTTAAAGCGAAAGCGAAATTATTGATTGAATAGTAAAAATAACAGACTTTGTAAGGAATAATACTGTACAGAGATTTAATAAATTTAAAATTATCGTTAAAACATGAACGCTCTTGTTAGATAAATATACATTAATAATAATAAATATTTCAGAACACTTATACAGATCGCCATCTATCCCCACGCTAAGCATAGCTTGTGTTAATTGCTATGGCAAGTAGATAACGAATAAATTACATATACATACTTTTTTGTCAATACATAGATACATACAATACATAGCAACATGTAAGTCACAAAT
>JADANM010007051.1:5976796-5999315 GCA_026213755.1 Eurema hecabe | reverse complement strand
AAATAATATAATATAAACAAACGGTAAGATATTTTAATATGCGTACACAAAAAAGAATCATATTGCGTGTGTATTAGGCCCATATTAGCTCAACTTTACTCTTAATTAGAGTATTTAGACTTTGCTAAGTACTGCATAGCTTATAGCTATTAGCTAATACAGCAGTTTTTGTTTTAATGTTCTTTAAAAGTTAAAGTAAATATTAATTTTAGATAGGATTTCTGTTTGGTTTCGATTGGTTTTAGTACCTACATCCTTATAATGTAAAACGCGTATTGAAAGAAGAAAGAAAGAAAATAAATTTTATTCTGAATAAGTTTGAATCAAATACCTTCAGAAAGTCTACATGATGCCTACCACCGGTTCGGGAACTAACCCGGCGAGAAGAACCGGCGTAAGAAACTCGCACGGGTCCCACACTTTTTACCATAAAAGGGGGAAAAAATCATCTTTTATATATCTAACGATGTGATTCTCAACCTTTTTTTTGGTTGGGGCACATACAATTAACGATTATTTTAACGAATTCAACAATCCGACTTCCTTTGTGGCTAAAGTAATCTATATACATAATATGTATTATACTAATATATAAAGCTGAAGAGTTTGTTTGTTTGTTTGTTTGTTTGTTTGTTTGAACGCGCTAATCTCAGGATCTACTGAAATTCGAATTGAAAAATTCTTTTTTTATTGAATTGACCATTTATCGAGGAAGGCTTTAGGCTACATAACATCACGCTGCGACTAATAGGAGCGAAGATATAATGGAAAATATGGAAAAAACGGGGAAAATTATTCATTTTTGAGGGCTTCCTTTGCGTGCGCTGCTAAAACGGTTCAAGATACAAAAATAATATGTATGAAAGAATTATTCCTCTTTAAATGATCTAAAAAAATGTCCACAACAGTATATGTCTATCTTCTAAGATTGACTCACTCTAACATAATAATAGAAATAGATCCGACGGGGACGAAGTCGCGAGCAACAGCTAGTACTTATGTAAACTTGTTATGTTAGGAATTAAAAGACGCTAGTTTAAGCTGTTAGTTATGTTGTTCTGTAATTGGGTCCTATGGGGATGGCATGCTTATTATTAAGCAAATCCCTTGTTAAAATAAAAATTAAAAAAAAAAAAGATTACATAATTTGGCGGCACATAAAAAACGGCATACGGCCGCGAGAGTCACGTATTGGTCTATTTCATATAAACTTTAACCTTCCCCCTTTTACCAAATTTCATTACAATCGATTCAGTAGTTTTGGCGTGAAAGCGTAACAGACAGACAGAGTTACTTTCGCATTTATCTTTTCTAAACAAAAATAAAGGTATATTCCATTTTTACAGATGAAGAAATTTGAATTCAACAAAGATAGCAAAGATCTAGTTCCAGTTATACCATTTTATGGTTATTCCTTTTACGAGGTATATAAATACGCTCATTTTCTTCAAGACCGCGACAATGTACATACAATACTAAATGAGGGATATCAACTCAGACAAATGTTGAAAGAGGTTGCTCCCGGGGAAAAAGTTGCAGTATCTGGCATGTGGTTGACCGAAAAGTAAGTTGCTTATTAATAAGGATTAAATTTGCGATTTAAGTTAAAACGACAACCAAAATATTTTTGTCTGATACTTATAATTTAAATGATGACCGCTTGGCGTTGTGGTAACACAACTGCGCGAAGGGTCGTGGGTTCGATTCCCACACCGGAAAAATATATTGGTTTGTAATTTACATGTGTATTTGTCTGGGTGTTGCAATGTATTATATGTATGTATTTACAAAAAAAAACTATGTATATGTAATTTATTCCGATATCTAGTTGCCATAACACAAGCTTTGGCTTAGTTTGGAACTAGATGGCGCTGTGTATAAATGTCCTGAAAATATTTTATTATTTATTTATTTATTTACATATAAATCAATTGCACATTGTTGCCCAAATTCATTACTATCATAGAATAATACTACCTAAAAAAATCCTAGAAGCTAGAACCGCAATATGAGAACGCAATGTGAAGCCAATTCAAAAAAAAGTAGACAATTTTGTCTACTTATATAGATAGTCGCCGCAGTGAATTACATCAAAACTCGTATGTTTTTGTAAAGAAAATGCTTTTTACACTTACATACATAATATTGGTTTATAGTTATGGCTTCATTTACGGCAGGCCGATTACTAAGTCTATGCCTAATTTGTATATTTATAGTTTATACAATATAATTTACTATTGTAAAATATAAAAAAAGGAAACAAGACATTGGAAAAAAAATGTTTTATTAATAAGATTAATGTGAAAATTAAGTAAATTCCTGCCCCTCAGTAGTTTTTTTCCATTAGACAACGCGAACGCTTCTTTCGTTCTTCCAGTAATGTAGTTCGTTATGTGATATTAATAATTTTTTTATTACAGAACACCTCTTGTAGTAATAAAAGGTGGTACAAAAGCAATTATTGGCAGTCATCAATTTACAGTCAACCGCCTTACAGGCATAACAGCAGCTTATGTATTCGAAAATCGTAAGCATTATTCAACTCTTGTTACTAGTGAAAGTACTTTATTGGGCCTTCGCTGGGATTGTAAAGACATTCAAACATCTAGACTGTATCTCTCAGCAGTGAGCGGCAGCGAACATTTTTATGATCAGTTCTCTTTCTGGCCTCTTCTATGTGCTTTGAAAAAACTTGAAATGAAAAAGATTACTTTAGATCCAGTTGTAAAAATGGCTAGAATTAAAAACAAAAATGGAATTCCCATGGGAGTGGATATGATGAATCATAAAATCACTACTGTAGATTTGTGGGGTAAATTCAAAGCACGAAGTGATTTTAGACAAATGATTAAACAGCTACCCAAGGAGTTGGAACTATTACTTTCCAATAAGTAGGATTTGATGTCCATTTTACTGGTTTAAAATATACATATAAACTAATTTCTGAGGTTGCATATTGTTTTGTTACTAGCCAAAGTAGCTTTACTCAGTCTAAAGTAGCAGACTGTCTTTTTGCAACCCAAAATAAGCTAAGCATACGCTTTAGCTTTAGATTATTACGGCCCTAAGGAAAAACACTAAATTTATTATAAACATTTTAATGTATAAGTGTAAAATTATGGCTAAGCATTTTTGTGTACTTCTATAATATATTAAGAATAAAGGTCTCTGAACAAAAAGCTTTTGTTTTATTTTTATTTGTATCCTGGTATCATTTGTATGTACTATAAAGTATAAACTGTTTTGAATTATATGAAACTATCTGTTGCCCGCGACCCTGTCCGCGTGGACTTTCATATAAACTTTGACACCCCTGATAATTGGTCTAGCCGATCTCGAGATACCGTATATAATAAGTTTTGTAACAAACCCATTTTTGTTTTGTATATATGATGAATTTGATAACAGCTGAACTGATTTACTCTCTTTCTCAGAATATTCCAGGATATTCGAGGATGGTTTTTAAGAAACAAAATGGTATGCGTAGGATATTAGGTTTGGGGTAGAATTAGTCTAACAGGGTGAACGAAATCGCGTTTCTCCGGCTAGTAATAAATAAACAATTTAGTGTCTATAATTAAATGAAAAGCAAAATATATTTAAAGCATTTTATTAATTTCAAAATAATCTAGTACACATAATCACGCAGATACTGCAATATGCTATGAGAGAATACACACATTTACTATCAAACAGCTGCCAAAATAAATCTAGTATCATTTATATCAATTCAGTTCAAGTTTTTTCACTTTTGTCGTAAAATATACTATTCAATTTAATCAATAAATTTCTAATAATCTACCTACTTATACTATTTTTACACAATCTTCCAACGATTACACCGATTGAACATTTATTTCTTACAATGTGTCCAATTACTATTATATATAATTTTAATGTACAAGTTATTTAAAATATATCATTAATTTACAAACGCGTTCTATAGCGCCATCTAAGTAAAATTTTAGTTATATATAACATGAGATAAACACGGTGTAATGGGTGGAACTCCGACACACAACAATACAATCATCTACAATTATTTGTAATAAAATTGATGCAAAAGTATCTAAATTATCGAAAATATCGTACTAAAATATAAAGGACTAGTATGCCATAATAACAAATCACGCTTGGATATTTATAAATAATAGCAAGAAAGTATCAAATACCAAGTTAAGTGAGTTTGTGGACCTTCACAAGAAAAATAATTAAAGATTATATATATCAATAATAATGACGATATTCTTTGTTAAATAGAAAAAGCAAAATTATTTCAAAAATCAGCAAAATTATTTCAAACAAGTAAAATAATTATAGATTATTAATATCACAATACGTAAATACGAAAGTAATTTAAATTTTAACTTGATTTTTGCAATAAAAATACAGACGATTCATACATTTCACAGATTAAAAATCCTACGACGTGACGATGGCAAAGCTGGCACATGTTAAAATGCGAAAAATAAAAAAAACATGTTAAAAAAATCTAAACTAAACTATAATTAGCTTTATACAAAAAGTTTAGGAGCCGGCCGTCAAACTTAGTCATAATAATCGATATAAAGTATAATAGAATAATGAGCATTGTAATTATACAACAAAGGTGCCTTACTGACTGACTCCGCAAGTTACAAAAATTATTACAGTAGGCGCGTCATTTGACTATACATACCCATTATTTGCCGTCACTAAGTTGATGAAAACTCACTTTGGGAATTTAAACACCTTACGTTATTATTAATCTTAGGTTATGTATGTAAAATAATAACATACATTTGATGAATTTAATCTAGCAATTTTTCTTGGACTTTTCACGTGTAACATTCATGTCATCATTTATTTTAATTGCAGTCAATATTTATTACCTTTACTACTGATGATAATGCTTGTAAAAGACAAACTTAATTTTCTTAGTACTTTTTCATGGCAAGAAATTGTACAATATATAATGTCAACTTGGCCGTTTGATTAACTTAGTCCCTTTCTGAGTTGTCTATATCGTATTTGTAGTCTAAATACATATAAACAAAGAACCCTAAATTATATAAAATCAGTGTTCGTAAACCCACTGATGTACGTGCAAAAGTAAGCACCACACAAAAGTAGCACAAATCATTGGACTCATTTCAATAATTTTAAAACAACTATTTGACATAGGTATTGAGTCCTTCATATAAAATGCTTAATTGTTGTATGTCATATAAAGAACCAAATAAAAACGGGAATTGGGTTCACTGTCCACAAAATCTCGCGGTGTACGGCTGTCATTTTTATATGGACAATTTAGTTATTAAAACCGAAGATGACTTTAGATACGCTTAGGCATAGACTGAGTACGGTTAACTTTCCATCGACTATTACCTTTAAACAAACAAACAAATCGCGCTTAACATCTGTAATCAACATATGGACAAGTCAGTTATTATAACCCTAGATGGAACTAAAATGAGGATACGCTTAGGCATGGCTTATAGACTCAGTACGGTTAACTGTCCATCGACTATATTACCTTTAGACAAGACAAAAAAATCGCGTTTAACATCCGTTATCATCATATGGACAAGTCAGTTATTATAACCGAGGATGACATTAAAAAGGGGATACGTTTAGGCATGGCTTATACTTGGTTGGGCAGTAACTAATGCGTGATGACGGTAGCGTGCAGGCAGTGCGGCACCACGTGCCTGTAGGGCAGCTTGTAGTTCTTAACGGTGCGCGCGGCGAGGCACTTGAGCGTGGTGTACTTGAGCGGGTTGACGATGGCGGCGAGGCTCTGGCCGCTCGCCTTGAGGATCTCCTCGGGCGTCTCGCCCTCGTAGTTCACCGTATCTATGTGCGCGCCGTGCGCTAGCAGCTCTCGGACTACTTCTGAGGGACACGGCTTCAACTGGAAACGTGATCAAAATATTATGTTTATGTAGTGAACCTTAGTTTGAAGTAAGTAACGTTAAATTATTTGTGTCAAATGATCTATATAAAGGGTAAAAATAGTAATAACACATAGAAAACAAGCTCTATTAACGGTTAGCATCATCATTAAACATCGTATAATGCAGCAGTCTAAGTATACTACCGGGGGTAGGTCTCTTTCGCAGGAGACCGACTGGGTGGGTACCCCCACAGTGCCAGACATTCTACCGCCTGAACAGTGATGTGAAAATGTCACTGTGCTCCGGTCTGAAGGGCACTGTAGCCAGCGAAATTACTGGGCCAATGAGTCTTAACATCTGATGACTCAAAGTGGGGAGCGTCGGTGTAGTGCAACCCTGCCCGGAGTTGGGCTTTATAGCAAAGTTCCGGGTAGCACTGCATTGGCTATGGGCTGGCGTTACTCTTACCATCAGGAGTGCGTCCAGCTCGTCTCCCCTCTTCATAACATAAAAAAAAAAAAAAAAAACACGTAAAGCAGTATCGTAATGCCTTACACTCCTTATATAAAAAAATATGTTAGAAAACCTGACCCATAATAAGTGCGTTTTAAATTTAAAGAAGCAGCTTTATACAGGATGTAAAAGACTTCGGAAAATTTAGAGGGATCATTCAGACGAGTCAATTTTACTTTTTTTTAGATATGGTAAATGTTCTATAAAACTATAGTGCGGTCGTTTTATTATTTATTTATCTTAATAAAGCCACGAAACAATGAAATTAAAATAATTGAATGAAATTAAAGTCTTTTACGCCTGTATATTCAGAATCATAATGTAATTTATGCAAAGTTAAGTTTTCTCCAGCCTGTATATCGAGACGTGTCCTCCAAATTTTCGGATTTATGTCTTCTACACTCCCCTAGTTTTCGAATTAAAGAGCACACGCACATTGCGAATTATGCTACAGCTAATTGGAACGTAAACTTTTAACTTGTGAACTTTGGAGTGCTCGAATGTGCGAAGCTTTGCTGTAGTTGAAACATTCAATATTATACTTGCCGCATAATGTTTTGTAATACCATGACGATTCAAAAGTGTTACTTTATGTAGCCTAATTGAATAAAGATACTTTTGACTTTGAAAAAAATGCGCTTTGGTGCTATAATTGGTAAACTAAGTCTGTATATAGCGGTGTGGTGGTGTGGTGGTGTGACGTGGTACCTTGCAGGCGAGGTGCAGCGGCGTGTTGCCGTCGGCGTCGCGCGCATCGGGCGGCGCGCCGAGGCGCAGCATGAGCGCCGCGAGCGCCGCGCCGCACGCCTCGGGCCGCGCGCACTGGAACCACGGGCCCGCGCCCGCGCCCGCGCCGCCGCGCCACCGCGACACCTCGCCGCCGCACACCACGTGCAGCGCCGACCGCCCTTGCCGCACCTGCTCAATAAACAACACGTTACAATTATATATGGTCATATTATAGACTAGTTGTGCCCGCCAACTCACCCGCGTAGAAGGTAGTAGGGCAGCATTTTTGAGAAGGCCTAACCCGCGCCAACAAACGTTCAGCAAGTTCGACGTGATTCTTTAAATTGCCATAACTTTTTTATTTATCAACCGATTCATAGATATTGAGATAGATATTGTTTTGGTACATAGATAGCAGTAGTATTTCATTTTTTACATAAAATAATATCAATTATATTAAAATAAAACAACAGAAACAAAGTATAACATAAAACTACCATATCCATACATTAAATGCGTAAAACAAACGAATTCACAGGACTTTTTTTATAAAATGGCATTCCTAAATTTAATTGCTGAAAAAATTAAATTATTTCAAAATATACACACCATCCTCCGAAAAACAAAGAACATCTAATGATGCCTTTGTTGAGATAACATTACCTTATTTGGTTTCAAACACATCATTTGTCTGTCAATAAATCTATCTATCCTATAACAAACATGCAAATATGTATTTATACAGACAATATCTATGACAACCAACCTTAATATCCATTTTGACGAGAGCGTACACTGCGCGGTGTACGTCTCGTACTAATATCGGGTCTGGAGTGGGCGGAGTCGCGGCGGGCGTGGTGGTGCCCCACTCCGCGGATTCGTCTAGAAGTCGCGCTAGTAGCGCCGCTAGTTGCAAGGCGATAGTGAGCACGCGCTGTAGTGTGGCCAGCGCCGTGTCGCGCTCGCCGGCCGCGCGGCTGGACAGCGCCCGCGACCCGCGCTCCACTTCAGCGAGAGCCTTGCTGAATACCGGCTCGATGTCTTCGAAGCGCACTTGCGGCACGATACGACCTGGAAGTATTGTCGTTTCTATTAATGAGCGCAATTTTTATGGGGCATTTTAAATTATTCTCAAAGGAGAACACTAGAAAACTTTCGTTTCAATTGTTGCTAACGAGTACTTATAAATAACGAGCTGTCTCGCTTTCGTTCAACTAAACCTCTCTTTCGTTCGTTCTATTAGTTTAATAGCGCACGATACTTAAAAATAATATTGCATTCTTTTAGATGGAAATCGGGCCTGCATCTAAATATTTTACCTCAGTAGTCTAGTAGTATAGAGTTACGCACAACAAACCTTAAAACCACTACTTATAAAATACTGGCAGCGTCAAACGTGAATATATATGTAAACAATAACATTGGGTGGGCGTGTACCCTTTAAAATTCTACTCATAAAATACTGGCAGCTTCAAAACGTGTATGTCTGCAACAAAATTGAGAGGGCGGTGGGTGTGGTCCCTTTGAGCTACTAGTTATACCGGCAGCATCGATACTTGGTATGTATAAGTAGCAGTATGGGCGTGGCGCGTTACCTCTGTGCGGCGGGCGCGCGCGCTCGGAGCACATGTACGAGAAGAGCTCGGCGAAGCTGCACAGGCTGGACTGCGTGAGCGGCGACAGCGCGGGCAGCACGGCGCGCTGCATGTCGAGCGCGTGGTGCCACAGCTGCTGGCAGCGCTCGAAGCGGCCCGCGTCCGCGTACACGGCGCCGCGGTACCGCACGTAGTACGACGTGTCCGGGTGCGCTTGACCTGTGCAACATAATACACATTAACGCAATATTCTACAATTTACACAATAGAAAACATAAAGACTCAATGGTCAAACTGGTTAAAATTTAATTTCCATTAGGAGAAGATATTATGCATCAACTAGCTGTTGCCCGCGACTCCGTCCGCGTGGACTTTCATATAAACTTTGACACCCCCCCACCCTTATAACCCTTTTATTCAGTTAAAAAGTAGCCTATGTTTTATCTCAGGCTCTAGACTATCTGTGTACCAAATTTCATTACAATCGGTTTGGCTTTGAAAGCATAAAATTATAAAAAATTCACGCCCTTGCACAACCTTTTTTGGGGTTCATTAAAAAAAAAAAGTAGCCTATGTCCATCCCCAGGTTGTATATCTGTGTAATCCAAATTTCGTTCTAATCGGTTCAGTAGTTTTAGCGTCTGGAAAGACAGATAGACAGACTTTTACATTTATAATATTAGAATGGATTAACTGCACGTAGTATGACGTGTCCGGGTGCGCCTGACCTATGCAACATATAAAATTACGCTATATTATAATAGAAAACACAATAAAAGATGTAGATTACTTTAGATTCAGTGGTGAAAATGGTTAAAATTAAATACAAAAATGGAATCTCCATGGGCATGGATTGCATGGGATGGAATTTTAAAATAAAAATGTAATATTAGGTGGGCATGGGACAGTTGTAATCGGTATTATATATATATATATATATAATAGGATATACAATGTAAGAAGTATCTGTAAAAACAAGCGCTGATTCCGCCGACAAACTGCTGCGCAGTTTGGCGGGATGCAAAAACTTTAATTTTGTTTAAAATTAAGGAAAAAATATTAAATAAAAAAAAAAATGGATATGATGAATCAAATAACCGCACGTAGGCGCTTGTCCTATACAAAATATACAATAACGCTTTAATATACAATTTACTCTAGAATTCATATGGGAGACGACAATCGCACACAAAAACACTTTAAAGGACACTGTTACTATTTTATTTTCATAATTCAAGTTAAATGCCAAATAGCACCTACTATGAACAGACTCATTTTTTGGTCACAATGTTGCCTTATATTCATACCATACATTCTTACTGTATTACTATTTTGCTAATAGGGTAACATTCTTTGCACATAACAAAAATTTGATATAAATACATCGGAATCGACTTGAATTTCTTCTTAACTTATTTTTATTACCTAAAATTCTTTCTCTAATGACAAGAGCTTGCATTCTCATCGCGTCGGGGTCAGCTAGTAATTCTTCTAATTGTTGCGCATTGCTCGGTTCTACGGCGTTGTCGTATGCTTCTATGCGTGGAACGTCTTTCGGTTTAGGAATTGGATCGCTTCCATCCGTTGGAAATCTGAAATTTTGTTAACACAATTCGTTAGAAGGACAAATGATCCATGTCAGAGGATGGACTTTATGGCTTATTTATTGCTATGAATCCTTTATATTGGCATTAATAGCAAGATTTAAAAATTTATGTTTGAAAGCAATTCATAATATAACAATTCAAAATATGCAAGCATACAGTATATTGTTGTATTGGTTGTCGGTTAGGATTTTAGGAATTACATTGGTGATATGGCCAGCATTCAAATGTGCCATTAACTTTTTACAAGCTCTTTTAGATTAAGCAGTATATATTATGATGTATGTACTTGTATTATAAAGTATGTATTAATGAACTAAACACACCTCGCAAGATTTAACACTTTTTCATGTCTATGACTATGTCTATGTAAATACTTAACTGATTATTAAATATTATTATTATGGGCTGGCGTTTCTCTTACCATCAGGAGTGCGTCCAGCTCGTTACCCCCACTTCATCATATAAAAAAATTAAAAAATAATAAAATCACGTACCTATCGTCCATCGCTCGTTTCCATAGAGCGAGGGCACCGACCATATCCCTCCTCTTGTCCACATAAGTCGCGCCGAGTAGCTCTAGCGCGTCGATGCGTTGCTGGCGCGTCACGAGGCCGGTCTCGCCGCTGATGAGGTGTTCGACGATGTGCGTGTGGCCTGTCACCGATGCTGCCAATAGTGGGGTCATGCCTGGAAACATTTGTTGTTATTGTAATGTATTTGCTCGGGATTATAAGGAAACACGCTGATTACTCGCTTTAATGGCCGACAATCAACTGCCAAGTGATGAAAGATTCACATGTACCTTCAAAGTTCATTTACATACCCTACAGATATGTAGGTAATATAACTCACATTAAATGATATATTGTTTATATCGATTGAAAACTAGTATTCAGGTAGGTTAGTATTAAATTATTCTTATTTATTTTGTTAAATTCGCATATATGTATTCTTCTATTTTTATTTTTAAATTACATCAAATACATAGTAGATTTTGCTTTCCTATACAGCAGGTCTCGTGCAAGTGATTTAATAAGACAGCCTTTTGTCGACATTCTGTTTTTTCTTAATGTATATTATTTAATGTATGATTACTGATTCACGCTAAAATATACTTAACATAGAAAATATTCCACTTTATTTTTGACTTTTTCCTTATTTCAAATTGGCCTATAATCTTAAATCAAATGAAATATTTGTATAGTGATTTGAATTTTACGATAAGATAGTGTTACTATCCGTGTACATCTAAGTTATCTTCTAGGAAAACATTCAGGCAAATGTTTTACTAATAGTATGGTATAGTATGGTTGATATCCGCAACTCCACGTCAAGGCGCGGTTTTTGCGTGAGGGTGGGCATCTACTAATAGTATTTTTTTATACTAGTTTAAAAACATTATTTTCTATTTCACTCACCGTACGAATCAACGTCCATCGTGGCCCCATGACCGAGCAGCATCTTTAGTATATGCAGCGAGCCACTTTCCGCACAGTCGTGTAACGCCGTGTTTCCTTTGACACTCTTTCTGTTCACATCCGCGTGGAGAGACAGGAGGTACTTCGCGATCCTGATGTGGCCCTTGTAGCACGCGATCATAAGACACGTGTGACCGTGCCGATTTGCAATCTCTATGTCTGGAATACGATATAGTGAGATTTTATAATAATTTATAGGTTAAATGGCACGAGAATATTAATCATTAAGATGAAATTTAGGGATACGTAATAGGTACAGTAAGTCAGTTTGAAAGCAATACCTATATAATTATAATATCGATTGATACATAGGCATAAAGTATGAATCTATGTATGATTCTACGTATTTGTACTGCCTAAACCTTTATTAATAGCTACAATTACGAATTTAGGTTATGCAAACCTGCAAGTTATAATATTGTAAGATGATATAATTCTCAACTAGGAAATAGTGTTATATATATAAAGTTGTAATAATATAACCGTTGCGTAGTAATGAGTCTTCGTATTGAATTAGCAGGGGGTAGGTCTCTTTCGCAGGAGACCGACTGGGTGGGTACCCCCACAGTGCCAGACATTCTACCGCCTGAACAGTGATGTGAAAATGTCACTGTGCTCCGGTCTGAAGGGCACTATAGCCAGCGAAATTACTGGGCTAATGAGTCTTAACATCTTACTGACGACTCAAAGTGGGGAGCGTCGGTGTAGTGCACCCCTGCCCGGAGTTGGGCTTTATAGCAAAGTTCCGGGTAGCACTGCATTGGCTATGGGCTGGCGTTATTCTTACCATCAGGAGTGCGTCCAGCTCGTCTCCCCTCTTCATAACATAAAAAAAAGCAATACATCGGCTACAATTTGCATTCCCTCGTGTTTTGCTACTTACCAGCTCCATTCTCAACGAGGAACTTGACGATATCGTAGTGTCCATCGAAGCAGGCGGCCCGGAGCGGCGTGCTGTGCGTCCTCGTGGTGGAGTTGACGTTCGCGCCCGCACGAACGAGCAGCCTTACTAGGGGTAGGTGGCCGGCAGCCGCCGCGCACCAGAGCGGCGGTGCGCCTTCGATTGTCTCACCGTCGAATGTTACTGTAAAGCGATTTATATTTTTGCTCATTTTAATTGCTCATTTTGTTCTCTTTTAACATTACATAACATCTAGAACATATCATTAATGCCTGGACAGCCTATATTATGAGAAACACTGATATGATTTTTTTTGCCCCTTGTTGTAATAGATAATTTTGTTAACTAACAATCGATTGTACGAATGTAAATTAAATTCTTGGATTGTTTTCTAGTTTAAGTCTCCGAAAAAAAAGATAAAACAATCAAATAATGGCATCTCATCAGATATGTCATTGTGTGTGTGTTTAGTTCGCTTAGTAGAGAGTAGAGGCAGCACCGGCCCACTCTTAGCTTCCAGCCTTCCTATATCCTATATATTTTCTATTCCCCCTTTTCCATAGTACTGTATATAATATAAGGTCAGCAACCCAGTCGTGAGTCATTTAGCTTTCCAACTATTCATAGGGGGAGGTAGTATCGACTACGGTAATCGTACCATCAGGCGAACCTTCTGCTCAGTTGCCCACCATCACGTAAAAAAAATATTATTATAGTTTCTAGAACAATCTTTTGAAGCACTAAGCACGCAAAGCATTTTAAATGTTAATTTTATAATATTTTGCTGCCCACTGAAATTACTTATAAGAAAGAGCCGCAATTAAAAGGATCGTAAATCTTTATAGTTAACTTTCATTTTATTGATATGGCGCTGCCAAGACCGCTTATTAAATAAGTTGTTGAAATAAAATACTCTATCAAGTATGAGATAAGGCATGCTTGCAGAAATGTTAATGAGTTGGAGAAATGTCTTCAACTGAAGAGAAATCTTTTTAATAAATTCTGTAGTATATTGTTATAAGTTTGCTTAGTAACTTCGCGTAAATACTAAATCACGCAAATTTAAAACATATATGGTTTTCTCACGATTGTAGGAGATACCGAATAGATATATAACTATATAGGTTTAAATAAAATTAAGAGATATTAGGTATATAACGATTTACATTTTTAACCCATCAAAGTAGAATAGGTTATTTCACAATTATGTTATTGTAACCAAGACCATTACATAAATTACTATCTTAATTAATTATTTCTATGTACTATCTCAAATATGTTTTTTATGAGAGATAAATGGAGTGCATTGATATTTTTTAAGAGTATATTATTATTTACGTAGACATAAGACTTTTCTTTAAACCAAAATATATTCGTAAAAGTTGCAGATTTACTTTATTAGTATAGTTAAAAAGAAATAATATCTCTCGATGATGCTATTTACAGTATTTTTTTTGACGGGGGGAAATCCTCCTACGGATACCGCGTCCTCCTCAGTGGAGAAGGAGGCGGTTATGTCGGACTCGCCTAAAAGGGGCCTCTACCGACTAAAATCCACCGGTGTTCCGTCGCGCACCCTTTCGGGGGGCGGACCTGCTAAGGACGCACGAAGCATGCTATTCACAGTGCTCCAACCTTTAGGTAACATTACCTACTGAGGCCCTCTAAAACCTAGCCTATAAGTTTAAAACTAATTTATTCTATACTAGCTGTGCCCGCGACTTCGTCCGCGTAGATAAGTGACGTTGGACAGCATTTTTATAACACGCACCAACAGTTCAGCAAGTTCAACGTGATTCTTTAAATTGCCATAACTTTTTTATTTATCAACCAATTATCATGAATTACACATTTAACACTAAATGTTAACTGAAGCTTACCACAATATATCATTGAAAAGCCTACCTAGATAGGATTAGCCGTTTCTAAGATGAGCGTGCACAAACAAACAGACAAACAGACAAAAATTCCAAAAATTATTGTTTTGCGTTAATAAAGGTCTCCTATAATATTTTTTCTCATTTATCTTCCTTGTACAGACAGCGACTCATTACGTTTTTATTATATGTATAGATAGATAGATATACCTGAACCAGGTTGTTCAATGTCAGCCTTGCACCTCTCTATGAGGTATTCGGCTACGTCATAATGGCCATTGCGACACGCGATTACGAGGGGTGTAGCTCCCCCTACCTTGGCACCCACCAACATGTTAAGCTCTTCTGAGCGCCAACTGTGTAGGTACACCTGAAACAAATTAAACCATTGCTTACTATTATATTAAGTTTTTAGTTACGTTGTGATTAATGAATGACATGGGCATTTTAAACATATTATATTTACTATGTACTTATTTTATTTTAGATTTTTCTATAAACTATAATCAATATAACCATCACAAAAAATGGTTTTAATTCTATATTTAATATAACATATTTATGTTTTAACAAGCGTTTGCTTGAATATAAAATAATCAAGGTATAAGGTTAAACCATTATCTAAATTTCAATATTAACTTACCAATTAGTCTTTTATTGTTAAGTTTACAAAAAAATATTTCCTTAAGTTATCTAAATTAATTGCAACTATAATACATTTTTCTTCAAAATCATAAAGCGTATGAGATAAATGCATATTTTTAAACAGTCGCAATAACAGTTACTCTTATAGATACGTACCTACGGAAAAATACTAGCATATGAGGAAAAAAAAAATACCTCCATATAAAAATTACCTTATGAAATTACATATTGTAATGAAATGCCTGTATGATTATTCCATTTAGTTTTTTATAATACCTTAACAGTCAAACGCACGGCGCGACCAATAATTATCTAATAATAAACATAGCTATCATCAAAAGAGAAATCAGTGACCTGCCTAACGCCGGTTTCTTGGCAACGATGGCGCAACGCCTTGCAACATGCACTAACCACCAACGGAACGGACCTTCTAACAATATTCACTTAACTCTATAGCTCTATGGTGATACATAAGGAAATGAATCAGCTGTACAACCCGTCTAAAGACCATGTTAAATTATCAAATGTAAGCGAAACACACACAGTTCATGTTACATGAACGGTTCAATCATACTAGAATGCGAGGTTAACAACCTCGTAGAAGATAAAAAGTAAATGCAAATACTGTTTCGCAAACAATTTCCTGTTGTACAGCTAGTGTTTGAAATATTAAAACAAAACGTTTTACGTCTAAGTAATATACACTAATTACTATCCTGAAATCGATTTACAACCGAGATTGCAAGTCATAAAATTATATAGAGCATATCGAGATGGTGAACTAAATAAATAACCCATTAAAAATTATTGCCAGTAAAGAACCGGAAAGTGAAATACGTCTATCATAATATCACTAATATTAAAAAAACATGAGTTTCGAAGAATACTATATAATATAATTATATACTATATAATTATACAATGAACCACGGAAATTGTGGAGGATGAGTCTGCCTTAAGAATCGAGTTTAATTTTTACTTAAAGGTCAAGGTAGTCAATACGACTATAGGTACATTACTTACAAACTGGATCCGGTTGGTTATATTCAATAAATCTACGAGCATCGATCCTCCTCACCACTTCACAGAAACTAAACAATTACCAATGAACATTGTAATAAATAAAACCCGACGCCCCCGGGAGCACATTATTTCAAAACACGTATTGTCTCATTAGATTATTGAATTCATTGTTAGCAATCGTGTCTTGAGTTCAAAGCCACAAATTAACATAGTTGATTTGAGACCGATTACTCACATATACTTAGACTACAGGTATACTTTATATTTACAAAAATCCATCATGAGGTGAAACAAATATAAGTGCACATAACTTTGGAGATGAACATAATATTAAGATGAACATCACAAATACACCGAGTTCTCTTTATTTTTATCCTTATTTATCCTTATCCTTATTTTGTTCAAAGGAAATCGTAGATCAATCAAGTAGTATTATCGTGTAAATATTGCATATCTAATTATATACATATACTTGTAGTATTCCATAGAAGAATTAATTAGCTAGTGAATTTTAAGAACATAAAAACCAAATGAAATACCAAAACAATATTGAACGAAAAGAGTACGATCGTAATAAAATTTAAAACTATGTCAATGTCGTAAATCATGACCTATCTACCAACTAAAGGATGATCGTGGGCATTTGACTGGTGCAAAATAAATTTCATAAGACTTATAAAGTAAAATAAAATACTTAATATCGCTCAATATAGAATGTATTGTATAAATTAACATATTTATGTTATATAACGTGCACAAGGCCCACAATTTAAATTATATAATTTTATTATTTCGCAAGTTTAAGTTAAGCTCTTGCAATAAAATAAATGATAATAGAAAGATACGAGTTTTGTATCTTTGTTATCTTAGGTAAATTTGAATAGTTAAATAAATAACGACATGTGTAAATATAGAAATGTAGAATACTATTTTTGTTTTATTCACTGCTTTTCCTTGTGTATATTTACGTATAAACTGTATAAAGTATTTTTATAGCTTTAATATTGTCTACGTAATATTTGATACAACGGGAAGTATGTAAGTAGAATGACCTCAAAGCTTGTGACGCAATGAGATCGTAATGGCGACCTTTGCAGTTTTATAAATCATACCTAAACGATAACTAAAATGCAACTTTTATTTCCTTAAAACTTAGGTAGTATCTTTTTTCAGGCAAGGTTCAAGCTTCAAATAACAAATGTGTGAAATATGTTAAGTCAATGATGTACAATATATTAATAACTAGCTGTTGCCCGCGACTCCGTCCGCGTTTACTTTCATAAAAAATTTATTCCTATGGAAACTGGATAAAAAGTATCCTATGTCCTACTCCTGGTTCTAAACTATATCCCCACCAATTTTCAGCCAAATCAGTTGAGCCGTTATCGAGTTATAAATGGTGTAACTAACACGACTTTCTTTTATATTACATATTTCTTGTATATGTAGATATCAAAGACATAGAAATCATATAATTACTACCTACTTTTATATTTTAATGTTTATGTTGATACAATTATGATGTGTCTGCAAGCTTAACATATCAGACAAGGCGCGGATAGAGAACTGAATAAACATTAAACATACTCTATATTTTACTTTATAATATTTAAATAATATGAAAATTGTTTCACAGCTAAAACAAAAAAAATACTGTAAAACGCTACCTAAAAATTTAAGAATTCATTAGACTTATTGCAATAAAAAACATGATAAAAAGCATGAATTTTTAACAAATAGTTATTCAAGTAGTCTTTGAAGATATTTTATTTTAATCATATTTGTAATTAAGTCGCATTTAAAAACTTATTTAATCTGCACTGCCAAATAAACGTTCGATAATTAAAAAAGAATTAATTCCAATGAATTGCCGATAAACAAGATATTAATCATTTAACACCTTTGCGAAAGTCTGTGACCGTGAACCATATGTAATATAATAAAATACAGTAAGGATTTTGTTGGGAAAAATCCAACTAACTCACGTTCCTTTATTCTTAGTCACTTAGATCAAACCAAAAAGAACGTTCCTAAAAAATATTATAGGTACAAAAAGCTTTAATCCAATACCCTTTTGATGCGTTTCAGCAAGCGCCTCTGTCTTCGAAGCAGCGTCTTACCGCAGCGCCGCAGTCTGTCGAACCACTTGCAACTCAACGGCGCCAAGTCTATCATGTTCCAATTATTCGCCATACTCACTCACGGTCCGATCGAACCAGACATACTATTACATATTACACTTAGTTCACTGTGTATCACGAACAATGGTTTAATAGATATCAAGTCAAACTAGCTGGATCTGAATAATGATATCGTCTAAACACTTGCACTTTTAAAATAATTGTAACGATGCAAATTCCGTATATATGAGTACCTACATGCTATAATAAAATAGTTTTTCGTCTTTTTTAGTTATAAAAAATTTAATCGTTGTGCCAATTGACTCTTCGGATGTCGAATTTTAAGCGAGACTAGTTTCATAATGCGTAACAAACAAAGCTGATCGTTTCATTTCTAAGCTGAATATTTTAATACCTCTTATCCATTAAATGACTGCATCGATATCTGACATAACACTGACATTTCAGAGCAAGAAATGGACTCAAATCCTCACTTTTAACATTATCATGATGATGTAACGAAACCGGTCGTACATTTTTAATATTATTTAAATTAGTCTTGTAGATGTACTCGTTGAAAAGTCAGGTAGCGAGTAGGGGCGTTAAACGACCAGTGCTACAAAGCTATTGAAGGAAATATATGTTTAATGTTGTATTGACGGTTCTTCTCTGTAGAAACTGCCTTCAGAACCGGTGGTAAATGTTTTGAAAGACCATGACGATTCAAAAGTGTTACTACATGTAGCCTAATTGAATAAATATATTCGAATAGTCATTGGTAACTGTTTAACATTGTTACTTATATGTTCGATATTTCTATTAATTATACTATTAAACTTGTTTGTTAATATAAAAAATAACTTTATAAAATTCAAGGTTTCCACAACATGTGTCAAAATGAATATATTATGGTGTGAAGCAATCTGCTAGGTTAAGGTGCTTGCATTGTTTATAAATAACGAATGAAATCAAGGTTAAATTGAAATGCTCATTTTTGGGCAATACCGAACTTAATTTTATATGCCAGAAAATTACAAAGAAAATTACAAATAGTCCATCAAATGAAGGTAGCTTAAGAAAAGTTTTCGAGGGCAATAATTTTGAAATGAAAATAAAAAAGGCAAAACGTGAAGACATCCCTTTGACTGGAGGAAGTCATAAACAGAAGCCGTGCAAGTCCGCCTCAAGTTTCTTGTAACAATGTAAATCTAATTAAAACGTGATCATTCTTTGACGTGGTCACGTTCCACGAAACCACGAGAATTTAATCACGTGACGTTGCCGTTCCAGCATTCTTTGTTGTTCGGAATTTGAGACCAGCTGCAGGACGGTTTTGCCTCGCTCACGTTAGGACGGGCAATATTTTAATTTTTTTCTGTTAATTAGGCAGCTGTTGATACATGATATATTTTTTCTTATTTTCATTAGTTAAGGTGTATCAGGTCTCAATAGAAAAAACTTGGTATCGGTAGAACACATGGTCCTTTTGTGATTATTTCCGCATGACTCGGCAAAAATTTATAATCATAATTTGGCTCTTAATATCTTTAGAATATTTAATAACTAAACGAGCCTCTATCTTGGAACAGTCAACACCTAATACGGTTTTATCGTCCCAACGCAAATTATCAAACTTGTAATATATGAATATATATCTTATATCTTATAAAGATTCAACGCTAACCTTCAAACTTTTATAGTTTCACAGTCAGGGTAACTTCCTTGTTCTATGTTATAATTTAATCCCCACCTCAGTGTATTATAAGACTATTATAGCTAAATATTTATATGTGCTTAAAGTTTAACAAGACAATTACTTCAAGGTTGAAGCATTTCTATACAACAGGCTTTGACTTATTATAAAAAAAACTTGGACCAATGGATCGTGATGACGCGATATAAAAGCCAAATATTGGCAAGAACATAAACAACTCGTTACGTAAACTGTTATGTTGAATGTTCCTTGTTTGCTCGCAAAAAATTATAGCTCTATAAATGTAAATTTGCACAGCAATCATTTAAAACTACACATACATGCTATTTAATTTTCACAACGTTTTAAAATTTTCAAAAAGAATTCATGAGTATCTTCCGTTGTAGAGTTACCATGGCAAAAAAGCCTCGTAGTTTAAAATTATAAACCTTTTTTTTCAAAACCAAGGGGTGTCCACTGATACTTTTTTTTCTAAAGATAAGTACGTGCGTACCAAAATACTTTGTAAACATTAATATATAAACAAACGGAACTGCGAGGTTGCATGATATCAGTGATACGAGCTGAAATAATCGCAAGATAACAGTTACTCTATATGACAAATAAAAAAACTAAGTGTGAATAAACATTAAATAATTAAACATGAACACTTCCTTCTTGCCTTTCTTAAATGGTTATATACTTTTATTTAAATTGAGAGGAATATTGAGCCAAAAGACGAGAGAGTACTTCGGTTACTTGTGTATGCCTACTTTTGAATTTTGATAAAGTTAAATATTTTTAAACATTGATTTAGTAAAAACAAAACGACTGTCTATGCCTACTATGAATGCACGATAAAAATTTGGTATATAAGGAAACAGAGGACGCAATATTGGATACGATTGGTACTGATTGGATACGATTTTTTACGCGCTAAAAACGTGGTTATCCAATCGGAATAATCTCCAATAAGAGTAAAAAAGTACGTTAACACGCATTTTGAAATAATATACTGTTTTTGCAGAAGTTGACTAGGTATATTTGGATCCTCAAGGCAAACACCTCGTAAGCCCAACTACTATATGAGTCTATTTTTATATTTTTATAGTTTAGACAAACTCTTCCCAACTAATAAAATAGTTACACAGCATCAAACAAGCAAGTGGTTCTAATTAATACTAAGCCTTTATGCAAACATGTAAGCAAATTTTGTATGTACTCCATTTAATAGTTCTACAACTAATTTACCAATATACGGTACTTTAATTACCTTTTAAATATAATGTCGTCACCGCAAATCACAATGAGACTTTAAATTACAATTTAATATACACGGCCATTAAAATCGATTCGTTAATAAAAACACAATATAGTTATTACTAGTAAATAACGGTATTAAAAACTGGTGATCGGAAAACTACAAAATGAAACGTCAGCTAAGTGTTAACAACATTCACTGAACTCGGACTGAAAACTGCATTGTTTACGGTTGAGTAAGCTATATGTATTAAGTGGGTGTTTGCACTTTCTAGCCTAATGATCGCAATATGACGACACGATTGAACATAACATATAAAGTATGGCACCTACATACATAATTGGGATCAATAGATCGTTTTATACTATCTGAATAAGATAACAATAAATGTAATGTTTAAATGATATTCAATGTATACGGGATTGCATCGCGTTTACACAGAACGCACGATATTTACCGGCGCGGAGTCGTATCGGATCGCACGCAACCGACCGCTTCCACTACAAACGCAACACTGCAAGAGCAGTGGCTCTTTCACTACGCCACACTATTACACAAGACGATTACGTAAAACTTTTGCCTTTCCAACGCGCCAGCTGCTGTGAAGCAACTGCCATGCTGTCACAGGCCGAAGGGATAACCGACGTAAAATCCGCTGTTGGCTATATGGGAATAACCTTTAATCTTAATCAGTTGTTCCTTGTCTGTCATGCTTGTCAATTTCATGCTCTTTTAACCGACACGTTTATTAAATTCTATACTAGATTTTTACAAGCGTAACGAAGATATATAAACCTACTTAGAATCCTTACAAAAACAGATAAAAATATACGATATAAATATATTACATAATGAATAATATTGGATGCTATACATAAGTTTCGCAATATTTTATTAAACTCAACCCTTGAAGAACATTATGAACAGCTGTTTAAATATTTCGAACAACTTTACAAGAAGGTATATTATTTTAATGACACCTCATATTTAAACGATGAAATATTGTGCTAAACAATTACTTGTTAAACAGCCATTATCAGTGAAATTACGCATACCTACTTCTTTCACTGCGATCGACATCAAGATGATACTGCGTAAAAAATAATCATTATAAGTTAAAGTGTCGCATAATTACGCTAAGTGCATCTGTAAACTAGGCATGAGACAGATATATCAAAACGAAACTGAAATCGGATTGCAG
>JADANM010007051.1:5951607-5968269 GCA_026213755.1 Eurema hecabe | reverse complement strand
CGTTATTGAACAAGAGATCTTGGGTTCAATCATGTTGGCCACCCCTGATATAGCCTATAACCAGCGGACAATTAAGACGCTTCTAATGATATGTCATTTGTCGAATTCTGATTAGTGGTTTAGAAGTTACGAGGGAACAGATGAACATACATACATACATACATACATAGCCTGTCAAAATCATAACCCTCCTTTGGCTTTGCCGTAGTCGGGTAATAAAACCTATTACTCCAAGGCAAGCAAGCATCTTTAATTATTATCTACAAGCGACAAGCTCTACCTTCGCACGCATATATTTTACACGTATTTTACGTATAAACTTTCCTCTTAAATAAATCTTTCTATTAAAAGAAACCGCATGAAAATCGGTTGCGTATTTTTAAAGCTTTAAGCATTCATAGGGACAGAAAGGCGCAAGCGACTTTGTTTTATACTGCCGATACTATGTGATACAGTTTTATACTATGTGATGAAGCTGTAATAATAAAAATAACTAATAAAAAGTTTAAACGCCCACGATATTCATGTAACACTCTAATAAAGCATTATTATTAATTCAATTGCACTGATTATCATACAATAGCATCTCGGTTTAAATATAAATAGTCAAGGCCTGGTTAATTCATCGAATAATTCCCGATGCTACCTACTTACCGACTCATACATATATAAACTGATTGAATGCCAATTACTATTAACAAGTGGGGCAATTAATTCTATTGTAAACGGATAAATGCGTAATTTTTTATAATATAAATAGTTTCTCAATTTGACGTTTTTGTACCTCATATATTACGCATTAAACAAATTAAGGAGGAAAGTCGTTATCAAACAACGTGTAAGCGATAAAGTCGTTTTAATACCAGATAACGAATGTCCTACACAAATATTATTTTTGTGTAAATCAGTATGGCGAAGTATGGCATACGTATAAATAAACCTAATCGCAAATATATATAACTGCTTTCTAAGAATTTAACTTTCTACTAACCAGGGTAGTTTCCTTTCCAGTCGCCATACTGGCACCAAAAGTATCCAATATGTAGTACCCTACCGGCATATAAAACTTCGGCTTCATCAATCCAGTTGTTTTTGTGTAAAAAGTAACACATATTCATACATCTATAATCTTTATATTATCATTCATACATCATCACAAACTTGTGCTATGTTTATTAAAACTATAACATTAAATATTAAAAATAAATGCTAAGATATTTTTAAACTACGCAAAAAGTTATACGTCATAAAATTTTAATAGTCCGGGTTTTTTTGGGACCAATTAAACATTTAAGCGTCATGATATAAAAACATATTATACATAAGTATTATAACAAGCCCATTGTTTGTTTTGCACGTCATCAATCATATGGTGACCTTGGTTGTATCGATTTACAACCGCACTTTTTACCAACACGTGAGTTTAGTAAACGTGTTACTGATTAGTAGACTTAATACGTGTCTTAAAAATTCCTCTTATTTTTTTGTAGTCTGTCAATTGATAGTTCAGTTTGTGTATTGCTATTTTATTGCTAAAGCAAGCCTTGCAAATAGCCCATAATTATATACTGTCAAGTAAAATCAGTGTACTTCGTGTATAAATACTAAAAGAAATATTTACGGAAGTATTACTGTTTAAAAACTTTTAAGAATAATCTATGGAATTTCTTACTATTTAGATATTTGAACGAAATTTGTTTCGTTATAAGACTCATTTATTCCTTGAAAGCCAAAAATTGAATTTTTCGTACAAAGATAACTTTCTTTGTAAGATAAGCGTAGACACTTATCTTGAAATCTGGAATACAATGGCGATTTAGTAGTGCCACTGTTTCTCGATTAAGTAGTCGGCATGTGTATCTGCATCTGCCTTATGTTCATGCTGCATATGCCGAATGTCATAGGTATTTGATCACTAATTCCATAAAGTCATTTTTGTAAAGATTACTCAATATATTATACCTCACATTAGATCCCCATTTTTAATAAAGAAACAACGTGCAGACATTCTTTATAGAAATTTAGTTAAACCACATTTTGTCGTAATGTTACCCAAAATGATACAATCATATAAGTATTCCAAGACCGATCATACCTATCTATAACCTACTTTTGCATACTAGGACACACAGATCACGTATCCTCTAAGGCGAAAGCTGGCAAGGAATACATTATATAACACGCCTACTGGCCGTGATTTACATGTCCAACTAATTGTCTGATGTAACGTATCGATAGCCTTCGCGGTTTTGCGGCTTTATTGTGCACGCAGTAATTATGGCACAGCATTTAATGCATTGTATAACGTACTTAAATCTGTAAATAGATCTACGTTGTTTATTTTTAGATAACATACGGTGTAAAGTTATATGTATTGTGTATATATCTAGTCAAACAGATATTGCGCTGCTGTACATGATAAATATATTATTATCAGGTTTTAGCATAATCCGTTCTCCATACTAATATAATAAATGCGAAAGTAACTCTGTCTGTCTGTCTTTCCATCACACTAAAACTACTGAACCGATAGGAAAGAAATTTGGTACACATATGGTCAAGAGAAGGATTTAAAGGGGGGGATGGTCCAAGTTTATATGAAAGTCCACGCGGACGCAGTCGCGGGCAGCAGCTAGTCAAAAATTTTATTAAAAACCACACACATGTATTCTCTTATTAGATATATTTAAGAGAAAGCTTTAATGTTTAAATATGCAAAACCAGGGAGTCAAGTTTTAAATATAGAACAAATTATGAACAATACTTTGAAGCCGACTTCACCGGTATAACAATTACAGCTATTGTGGAACGTCAATTAAATGTAATTAAAAATCGTGACATAGTTACAGAAATGCAGTTTATAGTATCGTAAAGAGACGTCATAATACCCTTTACCGATTGCAAATGCGTCACAGATCGACTCAATACTTCTGGTGTGCATATGAATAATTTATAAGTGTCATGCCACGCACTATAAACATGGAAACAAAACATCTATCCTCATAAACATACCTTCACCACAGCTAACATGAGTAAACCAGTACAGTATAATATAGAACAGTTTATAGTATTTTAGTAATAATATTTCATACGTAATGCTTATATCTTAAACTTCGTATTTACATCGATCGATTTCAAAATTGTAACACTAACATCTTATTGTCATCTTTTTTATACGAAAACGAATATTTTAAATAGTGACATTTGTATGAGAGATTGAAACGCGTCTTGAGCGTCGGATATTTGCGTGTTCCTATGTAGGTACTAGGTACATGTAGGTATAATCAATTATAAAACCGTCGAGTATGATCCTTGACTTTGTCTCGTTTACTGCAAACGGCATTTTATACGATTATCTGAGTATGGAAACTAGTCTTTCACTTTTATATTAAATATCAGTATTGTACAAAACAAATAAACGTGACTAAGCTGTTTTATCGTTATTGCAAATACGCATAAAGACATTTCATTTTAGTTTTTTTGCGTGTGAACACCTAACTTCCTTGTATCAATTATATGAATAATTATACAATTTTTTTTTTATGGACAGTGACTAGGCAGTTTTTTTGTAACTGGTCATTGTATAAACAATTGTCGCATAACACTTATGCGTAATAAATCGACATAACTATAGTATCATGACCCTGGCTTCTCTACATTGCACTCAATAAATTAACGATCCAAGATATGTGATCATGTTTTTATACAATTACCGACATTGAAAAAAAACCGTTGCGATTTTATATATTTTAACAATATATTTAATTTTGTCTCGCTTTAAAACTTATGAATAATAATTGAGGAATTTCCATCCGTGCGGGCTATTTTAAGATTAAATTATGTTTGTTATTTTGCTCAATTTATTGACTATCACATTTGTACAAAACTTCGGGAATCAGCAGGAAAATGAAAGGATTTTACAAGTGCTTGTTTATATTGCATCATTCATCGAACAAGGAAACTTTTATCTTCATATTATATTATGGGAGTTTACAATACTCCTAGATTGAATGACGTGTTTAGATAATGTTTAATTAATCACTACATGGCGTTTGTATGCGGATTTCTCGTAGCGATTAAAAGCCAAATGAACCCAAGACCGCATTACCAAGTAATCGACATAGTAAGAAGTTGCTCCTAGTAGAATTTTTCTAATGGCTAGTTAATATTACTTATCATGTCACTTGTCGCGTAAGGATCCACAAATGCGCTCATGACTCTTACAGGATGCGGGAAGACAAAACCAAATCGGATTTCTTCTTCGGCCCCAATGGGTGGTATATCTATAGGTCTCTTTTGAGGATTCCTCTGACTAAAAAAAGTTAACTATACCCTAAACATGTTTGTCTTTTTTGTAAGGAAAATGATATTTTTATTGTGTTTAACGTAATAATTATAAAAAATATTAAGCCGAAATAATTATACATCCAAATGTGTTGTTGTTTTAAATGTGTACTTGACCTTTCAACATCCGTACGTTCTTATCAAGTTACTGTGCTAATTATCGAAACGAGAACACAGCCGATTTTTAAACTGGGTCTTGTCTCTATGTTAATAGGTATTGATGTCACCTACGCTTTCAATATGCTATGCAATGTAAACTGACGTATCAACATACATTATATATATACATACAGTATATAATATATTATGTACATGTATACATAGTCACTTCACGTTAATTTTAGTATAAGAAATTATTTAAACGATACCTAATAATTTTTATGATACCAAAAAATAATTTATTGAACTTTGAAAGTTAATTAAAAAATGTTTCGTATTATATATTCTAAATACGTGTTTTAAAATACGCAAAAACATCGAAATATAAGTGATATAAGGATAAAGAACGTTGTAAATTAAAATCAATCCAATTTAATATGGTAACACTGGTTAGTATTTACAACGAATATCACCTATTAGTTTATCTACATTCTTGAACCTTCGTGTAATGAATTGCGGTCGAGTGTGTACCGAGGATGCTAGAAACCATGGATATAGGTCATTCAAAGAGGAACTGGAACGAGTGGAGAAAGCTGTTCGACTAGGCCTACTCCTACGCAGGGTTATTGAGTGAAAGGAAACTCGCTTGTCTAATCAAACTAACGCACTATCAAGTATATATTTTGTTTCATACACAAAAATATACTACGGATAATAAAATACACGGCATTTCCACACGCTTCTACAATCTGCCTGACTTAAACAACTTACAGAACCAGTTTTTAATTGTAATCTAGAACGTTGTATTTACCAACTATACTTTTAGGAATTTTTAAGCTATTTAATTTCAATATTCCAACGTAATTCAACGACATGTTTATACCAGTATTAATGATCATTTTAATGTATTATTACGTCAATTAATAATTTATATCAGACAAGAGACCGTAGGTCATATTCTTTTATAACAACTATAGGACTACACATCGAATAAACATGCCTTATATTTAATCAACGGAACGTACGTCCCTTCCAATTTGTATGGAGATATAAATCTTTACCCGCCGGTACCCGATGATACTGTTTTGTTTGCATTTATTCGGGGCATCACTCATCCCGGGCAATTAATCAGTAATTGCCTTAATACCAGTTATACTGGTCAGGAAATGGGAATGTGGAAGACCGGAGTAGACCTTGATCTATAAATACATCGGACGCCCTCATTTGACTCCACGTTGGATGACACAGAAATATTACATGTTAAAAAATTTGCGATAACGCTATAAAACTCGCATCTCGCGAATAGGGAATCTTGGAGAGATTTTCCTTTTAGCCTATTTATTCGAAATGAATGAAACCATCAAATAAGAAGATAGCTTGAAGCTTCTTATCTTATTACTTAATGTAATAAAAAATGAATAATCATGTAAATGGTAATTAACTATTAATGCTTAATGCTTTGTTTTATAGCGAGAAAATATTGAAATTATTTTATTAAATAGTTAAATTTACAGTCTGTTTAATTTACTGTACTTACTATACCTATTCAAATGTGTTTATTCTTAATCTTCTACCCACTAACATTGTAACAGGTGAGCGCGGTGTTCAGCTAATAGCGCCGAGAAATGGGTCACTTTTACGTATAGGTAAATGACTTGTACAGTAGCCATATTGAAATGAAGCGCGAAGACAAAATCTTAACAGCTGTACCTAGTACCTAATGATGGTATGGCGAATATAAGAAAAACTAAAACCAGGATCTCTTTATTCAAGGCCTATTTATACTTCAATATTTAATATTTCCGGATGTTTTATAATGAGCAATAATTTTATGGCGATTTATAAATTGCTGCCATGACATTTATATTCATCATTCGCACCGTTCCCATAAATTACATTCGCAAAACGTGGAAGTAAACATTTCGGCATTCATCAACTTCAACCGGCCATTCATCACGTATCGCTGACACAACACGACTATTTAGGCTTTAATGACGATATAGATACCTAACGACTTTATATATTGGGTAGAGACAATAAGCAAATGTCAATTGGGAATTAAATGTAGGGAATTCTGAGTGGGATTCGTTGGGAAAAGTCATCCACTTCTCGAAGCCGTATCATGTCCATTTATTTGAAACAGTGTCGATTAATTAATATGAATATATGGACTTTTTGCACATAAAAAAATTATAGTAATTTACGTGGGTAGATCCTAACTAAGCGTTCCTAATTCCTATACAAACAAAATCATCTCCATTCCTTCACTTCATCGTAGTGGGGGATTAATGTCTAATAAATATTATTATTAATTAATTTAGTAATCTATCAAATATAGTACAGCGTAAGATACTACCCAAATCATCATGTCTGAACTATTTTGCGACAAAGTTTGCCCTTAATTAAAAGTCATCTCACCGCAGCTGTGGGAAAGATCAAAGGATAATCTCATCACAAAGTCCGGGTATACTAAAATTTTTATTCATATTTATCTTATAAATTTAAAGGTCTTTGTGACTGCTGTGTTTAGGTATCATAGCTTTACTTAATTGGCTAGACATAAAAAGTCTGCGATTATTTCCTAATAGTCACAATAATAGCCGTGCAATTAAAAATCTATGGAAGGAAGTAACATAGCTGATACAGGCACAAGGCTAGAATGTTAAGAGGCTAAGACTCGCGGAAGATGTCACTTCCGTATGGAGTCATTGTCCTATTTGAGGTTAGGTACTTCCTTAAATATTGTTCGATCTTTTACACGATAGTGTTAAAATATTAGCACCACGCGATTTTACCCACTTTAAAAACTGTTTCGCTTTTTTCAATTTATTAATACAGTTAGAAATCTTATCTATGGTGAAGTTAATTTCAAAAATTGATAGGTAAAGTTCGTTGCTAAACGATGGATAATAATCACTATAAAGAAATTGTCCTCATTATAAATTCTATGTCAAACTGTTCTATAAGAAAATTTAGCTTTTTTATGTTTGTGTATTCGGTTCCTCTCATTTATCCTTAAGACGTCATCACAGCTATTAAATATTGTTAAAACAATTATGATAATTTAAATATATTCTAGATATATCGCTCTGGGTCACGTGTTTAAATAAAAAATCTGCTAAGTTAGAGATTTGGTTTTAGATAAAGAATAAAAACTAGGTATACGTTGCAGCAAAAAATAATCATACAGCGCTACTAGAAAAAAATATGGACAATGTTTAGAAATAGAAAAATATAGCCACGATTTTTAAATTACGCAAGGAGAGTCCGTTGCCTGTTTAGATATAAACCTACACACGAAATCCTTTCAGCACTTTTCAGTGTTTACGGTAACAAGAAATATTTTAAACTGAAAATCTTTTTAAGGAATTCTAAAAATGTGTGCTATGTCCTAAGTTTCTTTTATAGTTTCAATAATTTTAAGTATAACATAGTTACATATAAGAAGGAAGCGAACTGCGACTTATTAACGAAGGACAAAAGGCATTCATGAAATATTATTAGTATAATAATATAAATTTATAGTATTTACTGAGACGCTAAGCGTTTTACGTCATCTAAATTTCCTGGTCGCATACAATTATAGGATGGTAGCTTATTATGTTGGTTTCGTTCAGGGGTATCTTTTCTTTTGAATTTATAATATTTTTCTGGTAAATATTAAGCCCGTGCATTTACAGATAATTAGTAATCAGTAATTCCAGAGATTATCCTTTTCAATCTAACAAATGTTACCGCCATTTAATCATAAAAAAGTACCTAATATAGTATACACTGGGCTAAGATTATGAGAATCTATGCGAGAGATATTCGTATAGTATACTAGCTATTGCCCGCGACTCCGTTCGCGTGGACTTTCATATAAACTGTGACCCTCCCTTTCCTCCCTTATAAACCTCAAAAATTGTAGCCTATGTGTTATTCTGATGTATAAGCTATATTGTGGTAAAGTTTCATTCAAATCCATTCAGTAGTTTTTACGTGAAAGAGTAACAAACATCCATACATCCATACATCCATACATCCATACATCCATACTTACAAACTTTCGCCTTTATAATAGTAATAGGAAATAATAGGAAATAGTAATAGGATATAAGATATCTCGTTACATGCTTGAATCATACTGATAAATCTAACATTCATCTTTTGTTATCACATCGTTCTATTTGTGGAGCGCCTGTCTCTAAGAATACAACAGTTTTCCCAAAACCCTCTAAAAACTTTCAAAGACCAATTAACTTTCAAAGACTAATTACCAATTTCAAGAATCGTACATGCACTTACAAATAAGTGTTTACAAAACAAGCTAGTAAATCTCTATAGGCGGGTTACCGTGTATGGTCGCTGTATCTATCCGCATAGACCCCATAAGGTCATGGCATGTATTTCCGCGGCGTACGTGACCTTGGATCGATCCTTACGAGCTTATTCACGTGAATATATAAATCACGTGATTTACTATTAAGCTTGATTTTATTATAGATTTAGTTAAACACGATATTATGATTTAAAGATTTGTCTTTTTCTCCTACTTTCTCACGCTACAAGTAACGCGTACTTTAGGTTATATAAAAGAAAAGGAAAAGATATAGTTAACCTGTTCTTTTGTTTCCTTGCGATATGAATGCAAAATATTGTTATAACTGCAACTTACCTGAAAAAAAAAGAAATTAATTAGTAATTAATAATAATTGTGAGTACTGTTCTTTTAAGACAGAGACTGAAAAGAAAAAGTCTGTGAATAATGCATTTACTGAATTATTAAGCAAGGATTTCTAGGCCAGCCAACAATTAGGCATGATTCATTTAGTCTCAAGAAAATACGTGACTGGCTACTTTCAGCATTTAATCTGAAAAAGCGGTCTTTATAATTTCCTCGT
Organism: Eurema hecabe; assembly: GCA_026213755.1. Classification (NCBI taxonomy): domain Eukaryota; kingdom Metazoa; phylum Arthropoda; class Insecta; order Lepidoptera; family Pieridae; genus Terias; species Terias hecabe. The sequence goes on along the minus strand of JADANM010007051.1, from coordinate 5,958,943 downwards.
ATTACAAAACGATAACACAGCTTCTATACATTTTGAAATAGCTAGTTGTCTAACGCAGTTTTTTAAGCTTTAAATTTATTTTGCAGATAGATTGTGAGTGTTAATGTATTGTTCACTAATTAGTTGTTTGCCGACGTTGTCAAGTTATATTGTTACAAAACAAAGCAGACAACAGCCTTTTATAAGTGTACACGGCATTACTACATAGTATATTTATTACACACATCAATTTACTTTAATTCATCATACATTCTTTTCGTAGTAAATAGTCATAGTTGGATAAATTTATATATATTTATTCAAACCACTTGAATGGTTTGATAAAAATATCTACCATATTATATCACTCTATAGTAGACTGCTTAATCATCGACTAATTATAAGATAATTTGAAAACTATAAACAATTAATTGGTTATGAAGTAGTTCTACCAAAGTAATCTTAGTTTTGCAATTTATCTCTTTACAGTCTAATAAATTTCGTAGCTCAGTTTTAAATACAGAATTCTAGAACAGAAAGTAACCGGAACACGGTGTAGAAATCAGTATCTAAACAAAATTGTATGGCCGTTTATTTTCTAAAATCGGTGACCGACTGACTGACACACTTTTTGTAATTCATTTCTAGATTTTCGTCAACTTTCACTGTTAAGCGTTTAGCAACAGTACGGCCATAATTACAACCTATGCATACAATTTTCTTTAAAAAAGTAAAATATCTGGCATTATTACAAAAAATGGTTCAAGGCCAACATTATCAAATATTCGTATCAAAATACAATCAATGAGATAAGATCTTATATATTGACAAACTCCGAGAAACTAAATAAGGACTTTATTATTGTAAAATAATATTTAGATAAACAATTTGTTTACTTTACTATTGAAAGAGTCGTTAATAAATTTACTTACGCGCGTCAAAGTTTATTTACTTCAAAATAAGGTGATGACTTATTTTGTGACAATGAAAACCATTTATTTCTACGCTCCACATAAATTAAGATACTAGTCCTTGATTTAAAATATGCACTATTAAATAGTACCTATGTTCAAAACCCACTTTATCCGGACATATTATATCTATACTAAATCTTTAATTCTTACGTCTTTTCTTAGATAACTAGAACACAAAAATATCTAGATCATGACTCAGCATTGTAGAGCAAAATTTTGAAGGTTTGCTTCGCTTCTTTCAAGTCACGACCTAAAAATCATCGTTAATAGTGGAACACGCAAACACGTAAATCGTTATTTTAAATTCAAACGCGTATAAAATTTAATAAACAGTTTTGGGAACAACAATGACTCAATTCACGTGTAGCTGTAGGTATCATTCATCTACATTTTTCGTGAATAATTTAACACAATTGCTAATGTCGAATTATACAGAGATCATTGCACTTATCAGAATATAACTTAACAAGGTCGCACACTTTGTGAATGGGTTGTAACGTTTCAAAATAGATTATTCGTATGATTGCGTAATATTATGAAAAATAGTTACTTCGACTGTTTTAAATATATTGTCATTCAATACATACGTGTTTTGAATACCATAATGAATATGAATTGTGGAATATTGTTAATTATAAACAATATATTTTTACAATATGTTCATCGTTGTGTTTTGTAGACAAATTTTGAAATTCTATCTTTGCAGTTTGGTTGATTTTGTTGGTCTATTTTGTGGATTTACTATTTAATAATTTAGGATTCAACTCCGAAAAATCAGGTTAGTCAAATTTATATGACGACTGCTTGACCTATAAAATATATATTTTTAGTAACTCTATAGTCATGGTAAGGAAGGTTTATTTGTATACATTATATCGCTTATCAATACTATAATAATAACGGTAGTCTAACATACATCTACATCGAAGCATAAACAAAGTTATCGGACAACGGATGAAGGAGGTCATTTTCACAAACAAAACACAAATGCCAGACCACAAGCGGATGACAAGTGGTCACGAAACGCTTTTAAAGGAAATTGTGTTTTAGCTAGCGTAGTTTCAACCGCACTACATATTATATACACTAGCGGCCCGCCCCGGCTTCGCGCGCATGTATTATCATGTAAGCTACCCTATTTAAGTTGGATAAAACTGCACACGGTGTGCAAATTTAATTTAAAATCGGTTTAGAAGTAAATCGCGGACAAAAAACGTAACACGTAATTCATATATAATATATATACTAAATTAAGAAGATTTACTTAAAAGCATTTTAAGTAGACGAAGAAGAATGCACACATTTATTTAAATAACACAATTATTATCGTCTCTACAAAAACGATCCTACCTGACATTTGAATAAAATTAAAATACCTGTTTTTAGGATATGTGATACAATTATCCGTTTAAATTGTTTTTCAAGCAGATATAATAAGGAAAACAATAAATGTTGCTATTTATTTATACATTAGGTAGGTAATAGCGCATAAAAGACTAAGATATAACTATTATTTTGTATTTTTGGATTCATTACAAAGAAGAAATAATAGCATTTATTTAAAAACTTATATGTAAATAATATTATTCTGCATTTTATACCAAGGTTACTATTGTATCCTTTTTAACCTTAACGTTTTATGGCCAAGAAATAGATTTTTATATTTACTTTATTTGAAGCGCAAAAAAGCCTGCTTAAATATTTTTGTACATCATTCTGTATCCGTATTAGTTTTCAAAGTAATATTTTTTTATTTTAGTAGTCGATAATTTAAGTGCGATGTGAAGTATAAGTTTTTTATAATACATAACATACTGAAGAAGATAAAAGCAGATAATTAACTATCGAACACGTGGACAATTATAATCCGCTATTAAAATTAATCTTACGAAGAAAGTTTTACACTATACTTACTCGCTTTGTTTTTACCAATACTTTGTAATTTGTATGTGTACCTAGTTCATACAATCCATACAATATAAGTACTTTGAAATATGATATATGAATTATTATGTAAAGTCCGTTTCCCAACCTGTCTGTAAATGGCATTTGGGCAACGAATAAGTCTGTATTTCAAAAGAATAAGTAAAGCGGCCGGTAACAGTTTTGTAACGGTATCAACTGGCGCTGTGAGACTGCATAGTATTGTGTCACGTTAATGGGTTCCTTTGTTGTTATTCTGCACTCGATTTTGTTCGAATACGTTGTATACTCAACATATACTACATATATGCATATTAGCTCACTGTACATTTGGGTGCTTATTCGGACTTTTTTTAGTTTTGGAATAATGAAAAAGGTTTTTTGTTCTATACATAATAACTGATTCGATTCGGGTTCGATCCCTACACAAAAAGTATATTTGTATTTTTTTTATTTTTTTTTTTTTATTTTGTATATTAGGGAATGGGTGTATCTATGTATTATATGTAAAATATCCGTTATGTTACTATAGTCTATAGCACAAGCTCTGCTTAGCGAGAGACTAGATGGCGCTATGTTAAAAGTGTCTTCTGTTCTTTAGTATTTTAAAGAGTATAAGTGTTCAGATATTACCTAATGAATCACACGTTTTAAGCATCCTTTTCGAGTAAAATTTTGCACGTATAAAAAGGTGACAGTTATAACGCCACAATATAATAGGGTCGGAAGTTATGCAGCGGACCGTAACACGAAGTTAATGACCGAACACTGGCCAGTGCCCGACACAATTACAATAAAAAGGATAAAATGCATATTATAAATAATTGATAAAAGGTTACCGAGCAGTCAAGACCTCAGGGTCTCATTAAACATGCAATTACTTCCTTTGTTTGCATTCTTATATTTGCCAAATTTATTTCAGACAGTTTTAAGGTAAACTAAGACATTTAGTTTTAAAGTGACCACACATTATATAAATTTTTTGTACATACATAATACTTATATCTAAATAAAGATAAATTACTCACACAAGTTATTCTGATATATACATATAAAGAACGCTTAAAACCACTAAAACATGTACCCCTTTAAATTTTCAAGATTTCAATAATAAAATCTTGATGTTTTGTTAAAAATTTTCATTTTTAGATAAGGTGCAACCGGTTTAGTACGGTGCCTGAAAGTGTCACTGTATTTTAATCAATAACAAATAATTATAATCAACCATTTCCTGTTGTATGATAACTTGGACAATTAAATTTATTACCTACCTACTATTCTTGAAGCTGAAGTAAACTTTATATCTTTAAAAACATTGTAATTTGTTTGCAAAATATATTAAACATGGGTAACATTTATCAAAATTTTATGTTATGTACTTTTATTAAATTTGGTTTACAATTAAAATTACACATTTTCAATAATTAATTAGACTTACGTTTCGTTTGCTTAAAAAATCACCTTGAAGAGTCGCGTGTACACCGTCATTTCACGTATAAATTACTAAATAATTATCGAAAGTTGACATTAATACGTACGGTATTCGGAAAATCTATGTAAAAACTATTCTCAAGTTATATTAATTTAAACTAGCTAACTAGAAAAAATAATAATTGTAATATAATGAGTAGTATGAAGATACCTAACTACTAACATAAATCAAACCAGTCTTACAGTAGCTATTGCTAATTTGCTAATTTATAAACTTACCTAATCGCAAGAAATATATTACGAAATTTAAACATCAACCAAACAATAACATTTTATTAATTACTTTGTTTATTTTATGACAACAAAACCATTACAAACCAGGAAGCCATCCAATGAACTACAAAAACACCCATTTATTTCGCGCTTTGGCAAAAAGTCAAGAACGACATACAATGAAGACGACAAGCGAATTACAGTAAACAAAGCCTATTGAGAAACTAAATGAAACAAAAAGTTTCAACCACTTCGCAGAAGAACAAGTGACTCCATGCGAAAAGTCCAAAATAACGAGACACAAAGCCGCATGAAGATCTAATTCCGTATGAAGATGTAGGTAATATGGGACATGTGTTTAGACTTTAGATTACAAATCCCTTAAAATAACCCTAAAGCTCGCAAGAAATAGTCTTTACGTCCATTATTTTTTAACGTGTTTTATTGTCTTTTGTGATGACAAGTAATTTCTTTTGTTGAAAACTTTTACTTTTCTAAATGTTTGTACCTCCAATGTGCCTGCGTCCCAGATATCGTAATCGCATTGCCGAAACATTCATTACCACATCAAACATTAACCACATAGAATTCGAGTCGAGCATATTTTATTGAATTTTATAAGTGAAGTAATTTTACCAATATGCAATCTATACTTAAATTATAAAGAGGTAGTTAATTAGTTGTTAGTTATAGTTTAAGTCTTACTGAAATGTTTTAAAACAACGTTTTCGGTATTATTTGTTTGAAGTGTTGTTCATTACAGATAAAAAAAGCTTTTTAAAGAAACCTTGCCATCTTGAAACTTCACTCTCTTGATCATCTAGATGTTTTAAAATACGCCAAAAGGAACTAGCTATTGCATGAAATCGTTAAATAATAATATATTAAATACTAGCCATGCATCACTGTTTTATCTGCATTTATTTATACTTGTGGTATACACATAAATCTTTCTCTTGAATAACTCAATCAATCTTAAAAAAATGTATGAAAATTGGTCGCTTATTTTTAAAGATTTTAGCATACATTGGGACAGACACAAAGTGACTTTGTTTTATGCTATGTCATGAATCCAAAATCTTAATTAGATTAACGCTAGTGAATCTGCAAAAATTATCCTATGCAACTATAATTGTTTAAAAAATGTGTTACACAAGTAATAATTATTAGTATTAAATTATCGTTGTGTGTTTGAAAAATCTGAAACTTAAGTTATTCTATTGTAAATAAATACTGATACCCAACATAGTTAATATATTTAGCAAGCAAAACGCAAAATAGGAGAGAGCATCTGCCACATCTGCGGTGTTCTATTTTAAGTTTCAAAATGCTACTTTACCTTCTGAGTATGTTAATAATATAAAGGAATGTAAAATTTTTTAATACAAATTAAAGACTTTTCTGCTAAATTTCATCTCAATTGAGAAGCAATATAATTGCAGAATGATATGTTTATAAGAAGAACTTGTCATTCCTTACGACTATTATACATATATAAACGAACTTTGGAAAATAATAAGAAGATTGTATTAATTTGGGATGTTACTGTGACTGTACAAATAATGTATGAAACACATTTGTGATAAAGCATTTAATTTAAGATTCATACAATCATAACTGATACTGTTCATTTAGATTTTACCTTTTCTATCTGTTAAAATTTATTTATTTATTTATTTATACAAATTTGAGATTAAACATTGTAATGTAGTTTCTTTATATTTAAGGCTAACAGACACTGCTAATAGCTTTAATTCAATGAAGAAATTAGTAAAAAGCACTAGTTAAAAAATCAGATAGCAAACCCTCATATTACTTTTTCCACCATTTTACTTTTATTATCAGTTAACAGTTTTAATATTTTGATAAAGCATTGTATGATAAAAAGAATAACAACAAAAATTTAAAAATTTGTATTTAGAACAAATGCAAAACTTAATAATTATTAGAGGAATATTAAAACATTTAAAATTGTTCTATTTTTGAACTAATGAAATTTAAGTACAATTTGAACTAAAACACTAAGTTAATAAAAAACCAAACAGTAATTTTTCTTTTTGTTTATAATTTTTTTAGTAAAGATAAGTGAAATAACCTACATACATACCTACCTTCACTATTATCAAACACTATTTGTTCAATATAACATAAACAAACAAAAAGTAATTACTAGATAAAACTTATACAAGGATAATAAAGGAATTTTCATCACAGTATTTAAACATTCCATGATTTTATATTATTTACGCAGTGTGTATTTATGCTATGGTTTGTGTGTATGATCACGGAATGCTTATGCTCATTATTTAAAGAGCAAATTCCTAAAATAACAGTAGAATAAAATACCTTACTTAAACCAAAAACAGCCATTCACAATATATTACTTTCATATATTTATAGCCTATTTTCATGAACAAAATAAAAATAAATAATACTTACTTTTAATCGTGTTAAATTTCCATCCCGGGCAGCATTAAATGTATTGGTAACGGCTGCTTTGAAATCCATGATGGTTCTCTTTGCGACGTAGGTACTCGCATAAAACGTAAAATCACTTTATGAACAGCACTTTCTTCTAAATATAATCATTGGAACATACACTGAATCACGATTTTAGCGAAGCAACCAGATTTATGATTTCAAAACACTCCGTACACTGCACTCTTTCAAAATCGAACAGCAACAGTTACTCGACGTTCACAATCTGCCATAAAATGCGAAAATAAAATTGGAAATATCAAATAAAGAAATAATGA
>JADANM010007051.1:5924756-5941880 GCA_026213755.1 Eurema hecabe | reverse complement strand
CCGAATAGTTGCCGAATATTCGTGGCATCTCTACTCTAGACTATATGAGTACCAAATTTCATTACAATCGGTTCAGTAATTTTGGCATGAAAGGGTAACAGACAGACAGACGTACAGAGCTACTTTCGCATTTATAATATAAGTAGGGATAAGTTTGATAAAGCATTTATTAAATATCATAGGTACTTGGTAATCTAAAATAATACTCTGCACATTTTCGTGTCTCTTGTTGGGCTTTGTAGTAGACCGCATGTATGGTTTTCTTGCATATCAAGCATATTTTAAGAAAACATTAATACAACTGTACTCAATGGAGCACTGGCTTTATTATATACAGTATACACTATACATTTACGTTACAATCTTTCTATGTTAGTGTGAATGCTCATTCACACTTACAAATGCATTTGATTAACATTGTAATTGTTGTATATTCAAAACAAAGTATTACTTTATCTATATCTATATTTGAAGTGCTCTGTTTTGTACAGTATAATATACAAGTAGAATGTTAAATAGTCTATAAGATCTAGCTATTTACTGTATCCACAAATGTGTAAAATTTACCTGGTAAAATAATCTTGTCAGTTTTTAATTTCAATTCAAAAATGTTTGCACGAATTCTAACTAGCATTAAATGAAAACTTATGTTCTATTTTCTTTACAGTCTAAAGAATCATCATCGGTGCTCAGTTGTGACGTGTCATCAGACGATAAGTTCATAGTGACGGGCTCAGGTGATAAAAAAGCGACAGTGTATGAAGTGTTATATTAAAGCTGTGAAGTGAAATAACAGTGACAAATATCAAGTGATGTGTTAAGTGAACTGATAATCTCACTAGGCAGTAAATAGTGGTCCAGTAACTGTTCTAAAGGTGAGATGAAGGTGTCACTATCTTTTTCTTCATTGTAATTTGTTATAATGGAAATGAAAACATATGATTTACTATTGTTTTATAGGTACTTCTCATTTTTATATTAATGATAAATAAATATGTATAATAGTACTTATGGTAATGAATCCATATCATTGGGTGTTCTGTAATTGAAAAATCGGATTTTGAATTTTAATGTATTTCCTTTTTAATCGTTTATAATCTATTATTTTATCGATAAGTAAAGAGAAAATATTTCTACTCACAAAATCGTATTTGATACAATTACATGAAAAAAGACTGTGAGCTAAAGTAGCATTTACTAGATATTTCATTTTTAATGAGACAATATTAAATGTATTATTTTTTTATTTTAAGTATTCAAGGTGACTACATATTGCGTACATCGTCCATTAGGTAGTTTTGTTTAGAAAAATGGTGCACTTAAATATATATTTATTAGTACTCGTACATTTCATTCTGTCTCAGATACAAACCAGCTGTTAGACGACTGTCTGTGTAGTTTTTTTATTAAGGTTATGTTGATATCTGTAATAATTAAATAAACACACTGTTTTCAATTACCAAACAATAAAACAGCTTAAATAAGTACAAATTATTTCCCTGTAAATTACTCTCTCTGTACTTGAGCTTAAAACCAATAGACTTACAACCAGTTATTCATAAACAGCAGTGAAATTTCTTTGAAATGGCAAATAAATTTTAAATACTCCATTCACTGTTGTTTATAATAGTTCTGACTCCAATCAGTCGACAAGTGAATAGATTTAAGTATTGTATATTTTTATAAATATAAAGAAAACTCTCATTTACTTAGTTACTATTATTTCTCTCAGCCCCTTCATATATTTATTATGACATGATATATTTTTTGTATTTTAATAGGAATCAATAGATTTGAATTTATTTTTGTGTAGATTTACCACAGACTGATGTAGTAAATAAAGTAATTTTGTATGTTTACTTACATTATTTTGCATTTTCATATAAATTGCAATTAGATAAAAATATATGTGAATGTAGCTATATTTAAGTGATATATTGGCGGGAGTTCTTTATAAAAATATTAGTTGCCAGTGTATTCCTATTTTTTTGCTTCCATTAAATTGAAGATTTCTTTTAATTTCATAAACATAGAGACTGAATTATGTTGGTTCAATTTCTACAAATCGAAATTCTTTTGGTACAATGTGAGATGAATTTTTAATTAAATGTTATTTTTCAAGATGTATGGATATTTATTTTGATCACCCTTTCAACTGTTATGCTGGTAATCAAAGGGCAGTATATTGCTCAAGAGAAATAATGTTGCTTTTTTGTCTCAACCAAATGGGGCTCTTTTTATTGATTTTACCCCTCCATTTACTTAATAACACATATTAACCAAATGGAGCAAAAGATAAGTGTAGGTTATGTTTTATATAGCATATAAAAAGTTAGACGTATAACTTTGATATAGGTAATTTCAAAATAATTAAAAGTATTTATAACGCGTCATTTATGTTTAGCGATTGACGAGAATAGCTGCGCATCGGTAGAATCGCGCTCGCAATCGTTGTATTGGTGCGAGAAAGACAATACGACTGGCACAACCAATCAACGCTCGCGCACCCGACGATCAAGCGCCCCGCGCGCCGCGCCGCTACGTCGATACCTTATTTTTTACTTCTGCGCAGGTTTCGTTCAGCGCTAAAGGTTCGTGACGCGTACTAAAAGTGCGTTTCTTTTCGTTTTTCAGTTACTTCAAATCCATTCAGTAGTTTTTGTGCGAAAGAGAAGTAAACATACAATTTAGTTTAATCAATTATCAATTATAATAGCTGTTAAGAATTGTATGTAGTAGGTAATTTGAAATTTATCATAGCAGTCAGTCTGCTTATCATTATTTTTTCTATTAATGTTAGTGATTGTAAAATGAAAAAAACCTATATCTTATCGCAACACGTTATCTAAAGTATAAAATTAAGGAATCTTTGGCGGCGATAATCCCGAACTATTGAGTTGGATTAAAGATTAAAAACGCCGGCAGTGAAGAGGATGATATATTTAAAAGATGTTCTTTGTTTGTTATCAACAAAATTACAAATTACCTCGTTTGTATCATGGTTTCGAATTTTGATTTATAATTTTAACTATCATTACCATTGTAAATAGGGGAAGTTGGGGTAAGACGGGGCTTTAAAAAAATTGATCAATAATATTTCTATTTTTATATACACAAATCAGGGTTTTTATCACGTAAACAATGAGTCTTTTTTTTTTTAAATTTTATCAATCAAAGCAAAAACATAAAAGTCTTCTAATCAACTTGAAAAAAAAAATTTACTATAGCATTGAAAATGGCTAAGTTTCACTGAAAAATATTTAAGCAAATCGCTAAATGTACATAATTTAAGGCAAGAAACCTCTAACTATTTTGCTGGTAGGTAAGTATACTTTACATTGAAATCTAACATCGAAAATACGTTTGTAAAGATTGTATCGGTTAATGGAAATCAGTGATTAAAATATGTTTAATTAACGAATTAGTACTGTAATTGTAGTTATCAACATTGGCAAGTTTGTACTCGTATCTTATCCGATATTATATTTTAAATCTGTAACAGATATTGCTATTTCAATAAAGAAATTGAGCTTCAATTCGGACACTTCTTGAGTGCACTGGAAAATGTTTCGGTTACTAATAGTGTTAATGTGTTGTGTGTCGAGAATCTCTGCGTGTGTCACTGTGAACTTCGAGGAGGGTTATAGTGATGACTTTACAAACCAAGTTAGTCTCTGTCAGGGCGGGCTGCCTATGTGGGTTTTAGGCAAATACTCGGATATAGGAGTTCAAAGCCCCCACGAACGTAGTACCGCCTTTATCACCCCGAGTGGCGGCTTAAGCTGTATAGGCTCTTTCTCGTTTCAAATGTCCCTTCATGGGACTATAGAGTTCAACATTTACATGAATTCCAGAAACGCAGGGGATCTTATATCAATAATAGTGAATCAATTTGCTGATAGTGGCGAGGCGACCGTTCTTCACGTGGTTCTGAGTCCAGGAAGCAGTGAGCCCGGCTGGACTAATCAGACTTACAACTTGAGTGGTACCGGAACATATTTGGGATACGTAAGTATGCTTTGCTAGCACTTTTGCTTGATACACGTCACTCTTAATTTAAACAAATGCTTTTATTCGTATAAATTTCAACAGATTTCTTATAGTGGTGTGGATTTGTTTGATATAATGTGACATGTGACATGTAAGAACATAACAAAATCTATTAGTGGATATTTAGATAATGTAAAGGTTGTTATTTGTGATAGCAGCAATCTAATGTTATCTAACGATTATTTTTTAAGACTCGTGTAAAATGCGTCCCTTTTGGTGTAAAGTCCGTAACCATTGTGTTTATGAGGAACGTTTAATGAGCCTATTTTTGTACTCTTGCCTCGTCTCAACGAAACCCCTGCAGAGGTAATCGCTAAAAACAACAAATATCATAATTTGTCAGTGATATAAGATTTATATTTTAATGGATCTAAATGGTTTTATCATTCAAACTACTGGAATTGTTTTATCGCTTTTTAATAATGTTCATACTCTAATTAAAACTGATAATTTAAAAAGGCGTGTGTGCTTTGCTGCCGGATTTTTGAAAGATGAACGATTTTATCTTTTACAAGTCTGTGTTGTTAGTTTTGTAAACATTTAATTTAACTTATTAAATTAATGAAATGAGTCATGGGCTTAGGTGGGTATATGTAGACAACGAACCTTTATTTAATTTTAAGTTTATTCTTACCTCTGAAACGTGAAGATGGTTATGTCTTCATGAAACCTTTTGACTATCATCTTTCATTTTCTTTCAAACATCTTAAGAACAGCTACTCGAGGTATAATTGACGGGCTCCAGGTTTCACAAGGAAAAATTCATAAAATTTTTACAATTTGTTTTATACCTCCTATAACTATTTCATCGAACATGTATTAACGCCTGACCTTGATTGAGTGTCAGAGTAGAGAGGCCATCGAGTTTCAGATACGATGCACATGAAGAATAGTGCAATGGTATAGGTGTGTTAGTGGAAAAGTAATGCAAAGCAATGAATATCTTATACAAGCATATGAAAATAAAAATATAGTAAAACACGTAATACTTCTTAAAGAAATTGCCATCTTTGCCTCACTGACTCTTGGAAATAGACTATCACTACCCACCCGCTCTTTTAAGTCACTCTACTACCTATCTTACATTTATGTAATACTATGATTTACTTATAATAATTGCACATGCGTAATTTACAAATCGCTACATTCAACCTTTTTTCTGTTACTATTATAATCTGCTGAATTAAAAAAGCTACTGGTTGTTATCTGTATTTTTATTATCTAGGCTATATTTATTAAATACCTAAGCTACCGTAGGTACCCCTTAATAGCGTAGTAGGTACTGCTCTTTGTTTCTGATTTTAATTCTTAAAATCTCTTATTATAAAACAATCTTTGTAAGAATTAGATAATGCGTTCTCTGTATTGTGATAATTAAATTTTGTCATAAAACTGTCGGCAGTTGCATTATTGCACAACAAATTACTCACGCAATAACGAATTTAAGTGTTTGCTTATAATAATATTTAGGAGCTTGATTTTATACTTGATTCATAATATTTTCACTTATTTCATAATTTTTACTTATTTCGTTTAAATAATATTAACCAAGACGGTCGTTTTCCTTTCTGTGGCAGTACCTAGTTTCTATTCAGTATAATAGATACGCACTTAACTTTTATTTCGGGTCTACGTACGATAACCATATGCGTTTAGTTTTTATTTAACAAAATAGAAAAAAAACTATCACATATCAAATTATGCTTTATGACGTAGAACCTAGAGTCCAAAGTATATTAAGACATTCTAAATAACAAATTATGTTATCTTTAAAACATTCAATTAATAAGTGTCTTGACAAAAATATATAACAATTCTGAACACTGGGAATACCAAATGTTCTATGTAATATTTTACTAATCCATGGGGAGCTAGAGAAACAATATCTTATTTATGAAGTATGAACACAATAATAACTGACGTGTAATAGACACGTAAAAATAGGAACAAAAACGTAAATCTAATCAGTTAAAATCGCTTCCCTCCTTTAGGATTCCATTAAACAAATGCTAAGCTTCTATAATCCGCAAGTATGATCGTTTTATTGTTTCTATAAAATTATTACCCAAAGATAATTTGTCTATATCTTTACAGACTTAAGCAGAAATTGATAATTATTTATAAACGAAGTTTATCCAACGGACGTAGTACTTGGTGCATGATTTCATGATTTATTTATAAAAGTGATTGTTTTTCACGTTTTAACAAGTGATATCTTTTAATCCTCCTCCGGAAATTGGATCTATGTTATTTGAGATACTTAAATACTTTATTTTAAACATTAAAAATGTGTTTCTCATCCGAGTGTTCAAGTGCTTACAGAACAATTTATTTGTTGATTACTATGGGGTTGTTGTGTTTTGAGCTCAGTGAAGCGTGCGTCACGGTGAACTTCGAGGAGGGTTATAGTGATGACTTTACAGACCAAGTTAGTCTCTGTCAGGGCGGGCTGCCTATGTGGGCTTTAGGCAAATACTCCGATATAGGCCTTCAGAGCCCCCACGAAAGCAGTACCGTCTTCATCACCCCGACTGGAGGCTTGAGCTGTATTGGCTCTTTCACCTTTGAAATGTCCCGTCTTGGGACTATAGAGTTCAATATTTACACGGAATCAAGTAATGCAGGAGATCTTATATCTATAATAGTGAATCAATTTACCGATGGTGGTGAGGCGACCGTTCTACACGTAGTTCTGAGTCCAGGAAGCAGTGAGCCCGGCTGGACCAATCAGACTTACAGCTTAAGTGGTTCCGGAACATATTCGGGATACGTAAGTATGCTTGTGTCTTTGATTCGAACTTTTGTTGAATATTGTTCTACAGTTACTTTTGTACATGAGGTCATGATTGCGCTGACGAGGTGAAGAACGTAGAGAATTTTAATGACGCTTGTTGAATTATAACACTTTTAATTTAAATTTACATTTTCACAAGTTTTAACAGATTTCTTTCAGTAATATCGATTTGTGTGGTACCTATAAGACACCTAGATGATAAAACAAAATCTATTTATGATTATTTAGATAATATTTTCATGATAGCAACAGTATCATGCTATTCTATTCATTTATTAGAAACGTGTTATTTATGTTCCTTGTCTCCGTGTAGTAAGGTAACTTTTTAGAGTTAACAATAATTTATACATTTATAAAAGCCTTAAAGAGCTTTATTGCTTTTGAAGAAAAAGAACAGACGATAGGAACTTAGGGATTCCAGTGGTCTGTTCTTTTTCTTTTGAAATGGCTCTCGGCTTTTTTTTCGAACCTTTTTTCTAAAATCAAGCATCACTCACCTAAAAGTTAAGACTGGCTGAAAATTTTGAAAAAAATGAAGTAGTCCATATAAAAAATCCCCTTTCTCCTACCCATAATCAGATGAACAGAGCTTCGGCTAGAACACACGGTGTGATAGCATCTACGTTCTTCTTGCTTACCTAAAAAAAAATAAAATCCAAAACACTTTATAAACAGTAAGTAGTAGGTAATTTTTATAAAAATGAGCACCAATTCTAGCAACAAAATATTTTGTTGTTAAGATGTTGTGTTATATATGTTATTATCCTTTTGTAGTATACTATACTAGCTGTTGCCCGCGACTCCGTCCGCGTGGACTTTCATATGAACTATGACACCCTCTTCCCTCCCTTATAATCCTTTTTTCCGAGATTTTTTCATACAAATGTTTTCCCGCTTTCTCCCGTTCCCTAGGGAATTTTGCAATATCCTATTGCAAATAACCTTTAAGTCTAACGTAAGCGGTTCAGATTTTTTCATACAAATGTTTATTCCCGCTACCTCTCGTTCCCGTTGGAATTTTACAATATCCTATATATATTTCGGGAATTCCTTTCTTAGCGGATGCTTACGTCCTAACATCTACCTGCAGTGCAAATTTCAGCCGGATCCGTCCAGTGGTTTGGGCTGTGCGTTGATAGATCACTATGTCAGTCACCTTTGAATTATATAGATATAGACTTACAAAATCCCCAAAGTTTAGTATCACACTTCAAACCCGTCAACCTCTGTAATAACTGTTTACAACTACATATTTTCTGTGACAACTATTTTCCATCTGACCGCTCGCTTGCTCGTTAGCTTACGAATGGTTACTTTTATAGTTCTGTATTATAAAAAAAATATTTAGGATCGTTCTCTTATGAGTAGAAAGTTTTGACAGATTATTGCATGTACTTACTAAACTTCATCATCACTTCACTAGATATAAAAAAGCTTATTAAAATTACCTAGGATCGGAAAAATAAAAGAATCAAGCAGAAATTGACTCTTCAATTTGAAGCTGACACGGGCCACTTTTTGTTTTTTATTCAACCCTAACACAACATGCTATCACGATGTAAGCCGAATTAAAACTGAAGTAGGTATGTAGCTAAAATTTTCTTCCATTGAGATAGGAAAAGGGCGCTAAGTTCATTTAATTCACATAGCTCCGGGTGTTTAATTATTTCTACATTACGATTAGTAATAGATAATTTATTTAATATCTTTATAGGCATGTATAAACACTAGAACACAATTTGATAAGTATTCGTAAAGGACGTTTGTCGGAGTGCCGGACATGCTATTTATTATTGCTTAATAAAATTGTCTGATTGATTGAACGCGATTATATTAAATGAGGTTTCTGTTGCTACTAATATACTAATCCAGAAGTAGTAACAAAATCTTTTTAGTTTCGAAAATGTGTTTCTAATACGAAAACTTGTGTGCACACAAAAATGTGTCTGTTAATTATAGTTTTAATGTGTTGTGTATTTAGCGAGGCATGTCTAATAGTGAATTTCGAGCACGGTTTCAGTGACGATTTCTCCAACGATGTCGGCATTTGTCAGGCAGGAATGCCAGCCTGGACTTTACGCCAATATTCCGATATAGGAATGCCGAGTTTTCACGAACTCAGTACCGTTTTCGTAACCCCAAACGCTCAACTGAGCTGCGTTGGGTCTTTTCTTTTTCAAATGACTGCCGGTGGAGTTATTGAATTTAATATTTTTATGAATTCAACGAACGCAGCGGATCTAATATCTATAATAGTGAATCAAAACGATGGGACTAGTGAGGCGACAGTGGGACAAGGAATGTTGTTGTCGGGAGTTTTTGGTTGGACAGTATTGCCGATAACATTGGGGAGTTCACGCAGTTATATGGGATACGTAAGTATTATAATAATGCACTCAAATTTGGTACATATTATTATAATTACTATATATTATCCTTTCGTTGTTTGCTCAATGGTAAGCGATGATCCCCTTTTCCCATTTTTAAAGTAAAAATAGGAGAATCCTTTTCGCGCCGAAGTGTTTTGATCAGAACTTGGACCTCTAGTTTGTCATTTTGTGGATTATTATTAGTTTTTTGAGTTTGTCACCTGGTTTCCTAGGGATATTAGGTCCGAAGGATATACGATCGTTGATGTTCAACAGTTTGGGGATCAATTCGCAGATTCTGAATGCACCACATTTCAAAAGCATCAACGTATCGCCTGAGTTCATCGCATCAGTTTTTTAAAGACCTATGTTTTAAAAGCCTACAGAAAAATTCAAAAGAAATCCAATCTTCCCATATTAAAAACATATATTAATTATTCATCGGATTAGTAATCACATAGAAAATAAAATGTATAAACCCTTTGTGAATTTATTGGTAAAATAAAATATTTAAAAATCTACATTAAATTCGGCTATAAATACAATAAATGCATTAATAACGTCATATTCACAAATAAATTTGATTGAATTCATGACAATCAATTCCGAAAACTTGTGTTAAGAATTATGATATGCGTTATCAAGTTGCATTCCTTATAAACAAATATAACATTAATGATAATAGTAATGTATTAATTAAGGATTAAGTTAATCCGTAAAAATTCACTGATAACGTAGTATTAGGTCACATGACCTTTCGCATTGAAACAGTTAATGCATTTTATATTTATATTGCATTCTATAGACGAAGCAATAAGATAATTAAAAAGAACGGTTGGTATAAAACGTAGATTTTGTATTTAAAAGTCGAGTCATAAGCGGCGCAAGACTTTTTATTGTGGAATTTTTTATATTTTTTTCTTTAATTTAGTCTCACACTCCCTTCTTCTTCACGTGTACAAAGATGCATTTTTTTACCAAAAATATTATCGCGAAATAATCCAATTTACAAATATCGAACAAGGACGATATAATCACGATAACTCACTAAAGGCGATGTAAAGAGGCTGTTTCTTTTTATTTTTAAGTTAATAATAAAGACTTAAATCTTAAATGTAGTTGAATGATAAACATTATTAATTTTTTTTTATCAAAATTAAACCTGACAGAACCAATAGTACTTGTTAAATATCTTTTAAGTATATAATTTAAAAAGAGTAACATTTCTACAAATTATTAAAAGGTACGCTCAATGCCCTTTCACGGAAGTGTGAACTACGTCATAGCGAGTCGAGTTTAGATGCGCCGAGGAACCGGAATAATCCGCTGTATTACATTACGGCTAGCAGTTTTCTAAAACAGGGCCGTTTTGCAAAGCGGCGGTTCAACGATTAGCCGTATTGAATGCGGATAAGTAAAAAACCGCCTCAATGTATTCGTCGCCATATGTTAGTTTTTTAATATATAAGGTTAGGTTAGGTTAGTTATTTATCATTATAAAAAAAACTTATTTACTCATCTTTAATAAAAATAAAGCTGAGTAATCAAGTTCTTTTTATAATGATACAAAAACTTATAACAATGATACAAAAATAATAAGAATATAAGAATTTATAACGATACAAAAACTACGCAAGACAATACGGCCAAACGTTAAACCGCCGCATTACAAAACGGCCCTGTTTTTCAAAACGGCTAGCGGTAATGTAATACAGCGGATTATATAATCCGCCTGCGACAGTGGCACCATTTTATGCCAAACCGGCGGTTATTCTTATACGGGGGAGGAGGAGGGTATTTCCTACTAATGAAATAAAGGTTTTATCGTAGTGTCTGAGATTTTCTAAAGGCTACCTTAAAGATCCTAGTACGCTTACCTCTTGTCAGTAGTACTCCTCTAGTCACTTGTAGCGAGTCAATTTTAAAAGATAGACATGCCCTCGCAGATTTTTTTAGATCATTTAACGAGGAATAAATCTTTTATTATATTTTTTTGGATATTTCAACAGCGCACGTAAGAAAAGTCCGTAGAAACGAATAATTTTCCGCGTTTTTGCAACAATGTTCAACTTCTTTAGAAACTTCAGAAATATAAATTAAAAAATATAATACGCTTTAATATAAGTTTTTTTTTTCATTTATTTACTAAGAACTTTTTACAGTCATCTTAACAAACACAAAACTGTTTTCACAGTTTGTCCACAGACAAGATTTTTCAAATTTTATTATCTGCTTGATTATTGCGTTCAGCTCGGACGGTTACAGTAACATAATATTGTTTTATTAATGATATTACATTTACAGTTTTACAGTTATTTGGTCATATGATTAATAATTTAATAATTTAATAGGTTAAGTTAAATACCTGTGTAACACGGACGGACGCGGTTCACACGCGGTTTTCATAATCACTTGACTAAGAATATTATAAAATTAGACACGATCTGAGCAATCATTCAACGTGCCTTACTTATTTTATAAAGAGCTCAGATTTCTATTTGTGTATTTAAAACAACGCATTAAAAATTCCAAGAATAATAGGTATGAAATATATAGTTTTATCTCGTGTGTATGACTACTGGAATACGTGTTATATCAAATAATGATACGATAATATTACGATTAACATACCTATTATTGTTCGTATTGCTTAGGGAAAACCTAAATCATTATTCCCCTTAATCTTTCATTATGATTATGCTAATTTTCTCAATCATATTGATCCTACAACATAATAAGTAATAACTGTTCCGATTACGCCTAATGGCGGTATTAGACTGGCTTAGGCTGATACATTTTTAAAATTCTTCTTTCCGATTTAAACTAATTGTACTATTATGTACTGTATACAACTTATAACATTCCATAACATATTAGATAAACATACAACAACTGTCAAAAATGGTGTTAAAATTTATAGTGTTTTCAAAAATTCTTTACCAAAATTAACGAAAGTATGTTAAGTAAATTATGTTTTTTAATTGTTATAGAGTTATGAAAATTCAAAAATACTATCCGGTCATAGAAATATGTAGTGTGAAAGTCATAAATCATTTCTTCAGTATTAGTACTAGTATAAGCATTCAGCGATAAAAAAATACAGCAGCGCCACCTATGATTGATTAGCTAAAACACTAAATAATTATAATTGATTAGATTTTAGATTTATGCGGTACACCTATCGCTACTTTATATTAAATTGTTTACAATAACATAGATGGCATTATTTTAAAATTATTAAAAAAAAAGTGGTACAATAAGTGCTCGCCCAAAGTTACTGCGAGAGACCCAGTCAAAGAAGTTTAAAAAAAGTAAATTAGATTTCGTTGGTTCTTTAATTGTTTGAACTCTTTCTTATAAAGAGGACGGCTTTAATTTATATAACGTTAGAGCGACCAGTACCTAGTATCGAAAATGGTGTTGTTTGTGAAAAAACAGGGGAAATTCATGTTTGAGGGCTTAGTTTACGGACGCTCTATTAACGGTTCAAGTTGCCCAAAAAATTGAGTGGGAGAAATAAGCCTCCTCCACGACTCGATTGCTTAGTGCTAATCAACATCATGATTTTCCTACCTACATACATACAACCGGATAACTATCTTTATTATTTTAACTATTTATGGGATTATAAATTACAATAGGTTTTATTGAGTATTAAACATTTTCACGGGGATATTTCGATATGAAATTTTATCTACTTACATCATTCTTATTAAGTAATTTTTATATTACTATAATTGGAAAATCATTAGGTGTACTTATTCAATAATATTTGTCGGTTTCCAGGAAGTGCGGCGGTGCGCTTTATAACGGTATTATACCATTCAAATGTTACATCTAATAATTAGTGCAAAGTAAAATCGGCCTTCACACAATGTCATTGATGTCAATGTCCTATCACATAACAGTACTAAATATAAGATACCTGTGTTTACAAGCGCTATAATTATCATAACCGAAGTCGATCGATCTGGATCAGATAAAATAATTTTTATAATCTAATCAGATTGATAGCGATCTTGCAGGTGATTGTCCTTTGATGTGTTATTCTATAGCTTCCAATAAAGATCTGATAAAGATCTGTAAGACGATCGATCGTTTTAATCTTATATTTGCGTAATTTATTTTAAATTAAAAAACAATCACCTCCGACTTAGCGGACTGGCAGCATGTCACAATATAAGAGAATGAAAATATACTATTAAGGTAAATGTTGTACCGCCTATTTTATAGATACCTAATAGGCAAATTAATCAATAGATTGATAATATTTGACGATGACTAGGAAATAAATTGATAAATACTTTAAAATCATTCGTTACGTTATAATCATACAAGCTATCGTAAGAGTTTGGCCAAGTTAAACGCGATTAAATCATATAAAACGGTATGCAGGTGCCTACATTTTAATTCTATATATTACACTATAAGGGTGATCTATTAATAATATTATTAGGGTATAAATCTGAGATAAGCATTAGATGTAGCCGTGTGCAAATACGTAAAATGAAAGTTTCTAAACTTAAATAAAAAAAGCATATTCTAGGTCGAATTGAGAATCCTCTTCCATTTTTTGAAGACTGTTAAAAAGAAGGATTTTATGTTGTAGCAGTGTGCAAAAACGTAAAATGAAAATTTCCGAACTGAGTTCTTACATCAAAATAGCACGTGTAGGATATAATCAATTATGAACATATTTCGATGCGGATAACGTTTTAAGTTCAGTAGTACTAACAACCCGTCCTTTGTGTACTTAAAATACGCAACCGATTTTCACGCGGCTTTTATAGTTCAGATAGAGTAATTCAAGAGGAAGATCTATGTATAGATTTAATACATGCATTAATTCAGGTAGAACCAAAGGGCGTGGCCTATCATGGAGACAGAAATTAAGTTCGTTAATATAGTTAAATATTTGAATTGAAGTATTTTGTAATTGAACTGGTATTGACCAGTTCCCGACTTATTCCATATCTCAATAGATAAATAATTGCGATTGAAATCAGTTGTAGGTAGACTTGCATATTTTTTTTTCAAATTACGGTTTCTCTTGGCCAGGTTTTCGTGGTTTTTATTCGAAAAGATGATGATTACGATTACGAACGAACGGTGAGCTTAATAATAAGCTTTTAGAATACCTAGTGGTGGGTGAGCCCAAGAGGGGATTTCGGGACTTTGACAGGCGCTTCAGATTAATATATAGGGGAATTCTTTGTACCTGTTTAAGAACCTCCTGCTAATGAGCCCTGTATATAGTGACGCTCGATTAAGGACCCCTTTAGCATCGTGGGCTCCCCTACCATAGTGTAATATATCAGAATAGGAACCCAATAATTTTACCTTACATCTGCCTACAATATAAAGTCGCTAAGTCCTTAATGTTTTTCTATTTCGTTTAATGTACAAAACTAGGTGAACGTGTGTTTAAGTAAACGTATGAATGAAATTATTGTTTATGGTAGTAGAACTAGATTTTATTTTTCAAAAATAGTGATAAGGAACGGAAATAGGAATGAATGGTGGCGAATAAAAAACTATTTTCACTATTAAGACGTAATCTGTTTATCTTTACCAGTATTTTCATTCAAAATTTAAGTGTAGTTTAAATATTTGTGTATAAATATTGCTGTATGCTGTATATTGTACTTTATATGCTGTGTAATTTTACCTAATTCTTTATTAATTATTTCGTGTACTTTTAACTATACGTTAAATAAACACGTCACCGTAAACACGTATCGTAATAAAAATATTCTATTCAAAACATATTACATTTATATTTATTCAAAGACAACTAGTAATTATAAATATCAGAATGAATAAATAGGTACCATTGCTTTAGTAAGCTTTACCAAGGTCAAAAAATCAACTTGGATAAAATATATTATGATTAAAATCAGACGTATAATCTTATCTCTCTTAATTTGTGAACTAATAGAATTATGTGTCATTTGGTTCTAGACAGAGGTGGCTTAGGCGTCCGTTCACAATGTCACCAACAAAAGATTCATGTCGTAGAAATAGTTCTGTTAAGTCTTATTATTACCTCAAAGTGTTACATTGTAGTATAATAAATGTGAACAGCCCATGAATGGATAACAAAAGTGGTGTCGGACAATACGATAATTTAAAATATTTATTCATAAGATTAATTACAAATTATCAGTGGTTTATCGATTGTATATGCTGATCATTGGACGATTTTAATTTTGGTCTAACGTAGAGTGTACCTTTATACTGTGACACAGTACAGAAATGTCGAGACATTGGGTCGTATTTATAACTCATATATGGTTTTTAACATGGGTGATATGTGACGATTGCACTACATATGATTTCGAATCAAATTTCGATTCAATGTTGCCAAATAATAGTTCAATGTGTACTGGTTTCGTACAGTGGCGAATTGGAAGTTATTCGGATGTAAATGTTATTCCTCCAAATGAGCTGAGCACCACATTCGCATATCCGGGACCGAGTGTTAGTTGTACGTCAACTTTTTCATTCAACATGGCTTTTGGGGGTATGTTGGAAATGACAGCATATATCAGACCAACCTCGGCCAGCGACGCTGTGTCTGTTTTAGCAAATCAAATAAACTCCGATGGATCTACTAGTGTGGTTGGTAGCTTGCAGTTTGTTGCGGAAGGGTGGCACACCGAATATGTGTATCTCACCGGCCCTTCTCAGTATCAAGGCTATGTAAGTAAAAAGATAATTTTAGAATTAATAAAAAAATTTTAATATGGTTCTGGATACTCGAATCTACTAATATTATATTTATACATATTTTTATAAGGGAGCTAGTTTTTATGAAATACCAAAGGTCTCGTAGTAAAAAAAGTAACACTAACACAGTAGGATAGGGTTACGTATGCAACTTTGTCTCAATGTGTGTCTACATTAATTTCAGGTTTGTTGGACTTACTTAAGTATAACTTTTTTTAAATAGTTATGAAGTTTGTTATAGCAAATAGTTTTGTATTAGATAATCTTAACGTTAGGTTGGTGACTGGTAGATAACGTTGGAAATTTACACTTTGAAAACTCCCAGTAAGGATAAAAACGTCGATCAGTTGGAAAGTGTCACTTTTGTATTGTAAAATTTTTCTAACCGATATTCTTTGCGTATTCTTAATAATTCCTCATACATTTAAATGAATGTTTCTATCTTATGCAAAATCCTCTTCCTTTCGACATTCTACATTAAAGCTTCAAATTATTTTGAGAAGGAATCCAGATATATATTACATACCTAAAAATAACGAACTAACACTAAAATATTTTATAAAGAAGTGACGTGTCGAATTTTAAAATAATCTAATCATTAGTTATTTTCAAAATACTTCTTTTCCCGTTTGCTGTAATGTTGAAATGTTTTTATCGTCTATACAGTAAAGTGAAAATAGTTTTTAATTTGGATTATAATAATAAAAAATTAAATTAAAATTAAACAAACAACTATAAACATAAAAGACAATTATATTTAGTTCCTAGAAAATATTAATTAATAAAATAGCTATTTTGTATGTCTACTTAATCAGAAGAAAATAAGATAAGCTATTTTATCAATTAACTAGCTGTGCCCGCGACTTCGTCCGCGTGGAATAGTTATTTTAAGCCTCATATTTAATTTTGCAAACCTTTCTGTCATTATCTATACTAATATTGTAAAGAGAAAAGATTTGGGTTTTTGTATGTAATGAATATACTTAAAAAGTACTGGACTATTTTTAACCGACTTCAAAAAAAGGAGGAGGTTCTCAATTCGTCTATATGTATAATATTTTTTTTTATGTATGTTCACCGATAACTTCGCCGTTTATGAACCGATTTTGATGATATTTTTTTTTGGAAAGGAGATGTCTCCGAGGTGGTCCCATTTTAAGGAAGTCAGGATCTGATGATGGG
>JADANM010007051.1:5881594-5920640 GCA_026213755.1 Eurema hecabe | reverse complement strand
CCAACTACAACAGATGAGCCAACAACAACAGATGAGCCTACTACAACAGATGAGCCTACTACAACAGATGAGCCAACAACAACAGAAATGCCGACTACGACAGAGATAACTTCTGAACAACCTACTATTTCTACAGAAATGACAACCACCGTAATAACTACATTAACTCCAGAAGTAACTACTATATTTACTGAGCAATCTACAACTTATTCATTAACAACCCAGGGACAAAATTCAGCTGCCACCACACAATCTGATGGTTACTCTACAGATGAGACTAGCCTAAATCCTGATATTACAACAAGTGATTGGACAGCGGCTACCGAAGATCCTGATGATCCACTAATCCCTACCACTCTTTCCCCAATAACCACGCAAACAACAGAAAACCCGATTGAAGAACCAGGCTGCACTAATTGTAGCTTTTGGAATGCGCTTACTATCACTATGGTGACTTTACTCTGTCTGATATTTGTTATAATCATTGCTTTAATTAGTTATTATCTAGGAACAAGAAAAGGTCGGTCAGATGGTTTAATTGTTGTCGATGATATAGACGAGTTACCGCGATCCATTATAATCCCTAGGGTTTCAAAAGTACAAAATACATATGTGTTACCTGATTTAGTTTAAAATATAGATAGGTACATAAATATGATCTTATAGTTTAAAATGTTAACTATGTTAACTTCAAATTTAATATATGTAAAAGGCGGGTCCTGAAAAAACTTTGAATTTAATGTTTAGAATGTAGTATAGAGCTATTCTTAGTATTTAGTATTTTATTTTTCTATACAACCTATTAATTATTTTAATATATTAACATTAAATAAGTTAAATAGACAAATATTATTACGACTACTTCGTAAAACTTTGTCTGAATAATTGTAAATAGGAATGAAGTCTGTGATTTACATTGTTTAGCTATTACGTTGAAGCTTTAAGCTTATTTTAGGAATATTAATATAACTTTAACATCATTTTTTTAAATATAGAACACATTACAGTTCCCCATTTTAAAGTGTTTTTTAAATATAGAATTATTAACACATTATATTATATGTAATGTATTTGATATGTAGTTTTTAAATTTTCTATTATTCAAGATGAATATTACAATTATTTAATTTTTCTAGCGTCACTTGTAATCTTCGGTATTTTAATGTGTTGTTGATAATAAATAAGAATATCTATATACCGGATGAGATTATACATTGATACCAAAAATTCCACTGTAATTCTCAAAATAATCCCTTTAATCTGTATTATTGGTACCGATTTAAACATTGACATACTATGATTAAGAATTAAAACGAGATGAATACCTTGATATGTAAATATAACTTAACATTAGATATTTAAATTGTCGTATTTACTGTTTGTACTGTTAAAAGGTACCATGACTGTACTACATGTATTTTTAATTGTAATATAATACTTTTTGAAAGAAAAGTGATTATAATAAACAGTATGGATATTAAAAATCGATAAGAATCAAGCTTCTGTTTTTAGTTAATCTCCTTTTATCAGTCGATATAAGAATTGATTCATTTTTAATTTCTATCTTATCAAAATAATGCATTGAAAAGTTGAGTCGCATTCGCAAGTACTTCAAAGTAGTTGTAGTTACTAAGACTATAAAAGTTTTTTAACGCACAAAACACTACAAAACTCAACACATTTTTATTTCATTATTTGATTTTATACTCCCTGTATTTTTTTTATAAATTTTAAAGATATTACTACATATTTTGTCTGTATCACAAACAACACATATTTTTTTTAATGTTACATTATTTTTAAGATTTAATCTGAACTATGTTAGTTATGTTACAAATTTTTCTATTCAAACTCATAGTGATTAACTTATAAATTTTTATTCGCTATTTAGTCCCAATAAGATCTTTAGTGTTTTTGTTTTAACAGCACTACAGCAGAATCACATTACCTGTGTCTTAACTACAACACAAAGCAAGTATCTATTGTTTTAAAAAGCCTTTTGCAATATAGTGATTCTTCAGAGATGACCTCTGTAACAAGGTCTAATTATTTGAATAATCGAATTAAAGAATAATCTCGTTCCCGTGTATCAGAACGCAATTCTTTTGTCTGTCCGTCATAACGGTGTTGTGACGGTACTTACTGTATTGTATGGAGACCTTCGGAATTATTGGCCCATTAAATCCAAATATGTACGGACAACGGGCAACAGGCAACAGTGTGTTATAAAATAGTTAATTTAATATCTCTATTTATAAAACTTGAAACACAAGGTAACTTGTAATAAGTACATATGCAAAAATTATGAAACATTAAAAATTTACCTCTTGAATTTTAATATCATCAATACAAAATATGTTAATTTCGTGTTAAAATTGTGTAGATTGATGGGAAAAACTTCTTTTCTGATGTAAATATCCATAATATTTTATAATTATAAGTAACCAGGCAAACAGGCAGGAATTTCTTCAAACGTATATTTGTTAAGACTGTACTTACTACAACAAAAAGGTAAGAATTTAAAAAGGACAAACCATTTCATATAGTACATAGTACTTACATTTATATCCATCAAAATGGTAAGCAATATTAGGAATAGAAAAATTAACATGTTAATTATAGAACAAATTTATTACTTGTCGACTCTTATCAGTAATAAAAGCAATATGTAAAGTAAAACACCGTTAAAAGTAAAATAGGACTATGTTTATAATAATGATTACGAAACACCGGACAGCTTGCGGCTTGTAAAAGCTGATTACCGAGACCTTAATACAGAATCCAAAAGATTACGAGAATAAATTTCTGTATCCTTGGGGAAAACCCACTAGCAATGCCAGGCTTTATTGCCAAATTTATATTTGTAACTTCCTATATCCGACTGCCTAATATGAACCGCGGGGTCAATAGTATGTGAAGTAAGATTTTTTCGAATTATGTTAATATATCGTGTTGGTTATACCGCGGTCGACTATAATTAATTAAAATCATCCTTCATCTTATTTTTTTCCATATGAAACTCATCTATTAAGACCTACTAAAGCAGCGTACTCGTATTGTACTTTTAACAGGTTTTTATTAATAGAAGGAGAAAAATGGTTTCGTTCATACTTCTGCAATATTAAACAAAAGCTAATCGCTTTTATAATCTTTGTTATGTTTAAGGGAAATACCAAATATGACTATAATTACTGACGCAAAGTTGATTTTATTAATAGATATAATATCTAAAAACTTAGAAAGAAAATCAAACATATTTAAGCAACTTAGTTTCGATACGAACTATGTATAGTACGCGTCATTTATGTTTAGCGATTGACGAGAATAGCTGCGCATCAGTAGAATCGCGCTCGTAATTGTCGTATTGGTGCGAGAAAGACAACACGACTGGGACAACCAATCAACTCTCGCGCACCCGACGATCACGCGCCCCTCTCGGCGCGCCGTTACCTCGATACCTTATTTTTGACTTCTGCGCAGGTTTCGTTCAGCGCTAAAGATTCTTGACGCGCACTTTACCTACTATTAAGTTAGTGGAAACCCATATATGTAATTACTAATTATGTATATTGTATGTTGCTTTTTAAAAAATAATATAAATAAAATTTCCTCATTTGCAATAATAAAACACTTATAAGCTACTGGACTTGCAAAAAACTGTATTTCGAAAGCCAATCTTTTTCACTTAATAAAAAAAATATAAAAATAGTATACATAGATACAAATAATATTAAATTAATAGAATATATACAGAGAGGTTTGATTACTTTTTATAACCAATTAAATATCTAGGTAAATTTGGCGTAACTTATTTGTAAGGCTGCGGTACGGGATTCTCTACATCTGCTATGTAGTTTAAGGACGAATAGAAAGTATTTCAAAAGTATGAAACCTTGAGAGATCAAAGGAACAACAGTAGGTATATAATATAAAACAAGTCGCTACCCGCTGTCTGTCTGTCCCTATGAATGCTTTGATCTTTAAAACTACGCATCAGATTTTAATGCGGTATTAAATTAATAAATTCATATACATATTATGTGTGTATATTTGATGGATAATAAATCAATGAAGCAAAGGCAAATCGCTAGTATGTTTACATAATATACCTAGGTACATTTTTTTCTCTTAAATTTTTTGTATCTCATTTACGTAACTACTTTAACTGGTTACGTTTAAAGATATCGGTCATTAGATGATCACTTTAAACTAACCGGAGGTACAATCACAAGTAAAAAAAAATTATAACAAAATTTAAATTATAAATCCTATCAACACTTGCAAAGTTTTTTTATAACATGACTTGTCAATGGGACAGAACAATTAAATATCAAAAGTAAATTAAAAAAACATAGAACACTTAATTCAACCAATGATCTTTTTAAGCAATTAGATGAATTTTAAGTTTTGATTGCCTTAATGTTTTATAGTCGACAGTACATTTACGCCGTCATTATTTTTCACGCAAGTAAATTATAGTAATTTTTATTGTCATGTTGTTATTAAGCTACGTAAATATATAATTAGTCACGCAATGCTATCTGCTAGACAAATGGAATGATGACCAAGTAGTAGTACCGTGTCATCATCAATTATAAGGATTTCTTGTTAATGAGAAAAAGTAGGAAAGCGTTGACGTACATGCATTCTTTAGATAAATAGGTCCTTTATAGAAAAATTTATGTACTTTGACTTACTTTGTGAATTAAGAAAACTTCATGAGCATGCTCTAATACGGATTATCATATTGTAAAACAAAGTATATCTTCTATCTATCTTCTGTTTGTCCCTATGTAAGATTTAATCTTGGAAACTATGCAACAGATTTTCATGAGGGTTTTTATCACATAGTGTGAAAATATTATGTGTATAAAAGGTACAATGTCGGGGCTCTTAGTTTATTTTTAATATAAACAAGTTTTATAGAAAATAAATCAAATAAGACACTTTTTGCCAGTATGTACTACATATTAACACTTTCCTATAATACTATTATTGCACACATTAAAAACTGCAATTATTGCCCTCATTTTAATGTGTACTACTTAACTTCAACTAAAACAGGTTTTCAAAAAACGGCAATTTAAAATTAAAATTGATATTTAAAGTTAAAGAGTGGACAACTTTCACCTTTCATACAAATATCACACTTGGACAGAACCGGTGTGCGGTCAAGGTCAGTTATGTAAGTATTATGACTACAATGGGCATTTTGAGGTGTTGGGAACGGGGTCTGAAGCGTGCTCGTCCTCAATACCATATCGCTATACTTAAGGCACAATCCTTACTAATATTTCCTTACTAATAAAGCTTTACTAATACAAAATATACAATCCCTATTAATACTATAAATGCGAAAGTAACTTTGTCTGTCTGTCTCTCACGCATTCACGCCATAACTACTGAACTGATTGTAATGAAATTTGGTACATAGATGGTCTAGAGCCTAAGAAAACACATAGGCTACTTTTTAACTGGAAAAAATTGTTATAAGGGGGGGAGGTCCAAGTTTATACGAAAGTCCACGCGGACGGAGTCGCGGGCAACAGTAACTAGTATTTAATAAGGGTGATACATAACGATTCAATGAAGATAAAACCTTCTTGTGATACTATTTCTTTGTTTAGTAAGAATATAAATTTAATAATATAATATAATAATATATTTGTATGTGAATAGATGTTTATTTGGAGATTTCTACCAGGCAACCTGAGTTTTATGAAAATGCTAAGAGTACAAACCGTTAACCCCTTCGCTTGTGCTTAGTGTAACATTCCTACATATTTCAATAAAGTGCACGGAATAACCACTATGTATACCCCAACTTATATTATAAATGTGAACATAAACCAATGTTGATAATATTTGGGACAGATATAAATTTATAAAAGCTACTTTCATATCTATATAAAAGTTCAAGGGATTAATCATTCGTATGTATGACGATCGAAACACGGTCGTGTTACTTCTAGGTTTGGTACGTTTGGTAACCAAATAGGCTTTACATTTCTTAACGTATTCAAATTACAGATATATGTCAACTCTCTTCGGTACTGTTATGCTCCAGGAGTATTTCTGACGGCGATGACCATTTTCCATCATAATTAAAAACTATAATGTATGTAGTATGATGATCATAGTTATTTCAAAACAATGATTTCACATTCAAGCTCGTTAAGAGCTAACTATATATAATAGAACTTATGCAAATAAACAATAAAATAATGTTACGTATTCCATCCTTGCGATGACTGTTATCCTTGCCCGATTTGGAGACTTTACTATTATTTGTATCTGAGTCATGATCTAATAACTGCTATTATTTATTTATTACATATTTATAGTATTGTAGATATTAAGAAATTGGCCTATCGATTACATTAGGTGTTTTTTGCTCATAAAATACGTGAGTGGTTTGAATCATGTTTGGAGCAAAAACTATTGTTTAATTTGTCAAGATAAAAGAGATTGAATCTTATTTAGAATATTTCAATTGTCTTTTCATATGTGGATATTTTAACCATATACCCCGGAGTATCTTACCTAGTTTTTACAATTTATTTCTAACACATTAGCTTAATCGTGATGAGACACCCAACTTGCTAATCGATTAACCTTTCTGATAGGTAACAGAAAAAACTTCGATAGAATATGTTTCTCTGACGATTCCTGATTACTTCGTATGACTGAAATAAGTATATAAAAATTAATATTTAAAGATATAATAAGCTATTTTTTTGCTTTTGCTTGATAGTAATAGTTGCTAAATATCCCGGACTCTTACCTAATCGTTACCGAAAGTTTTGTGCTCATCTCATCATCATCAATGATCCCGCACGTGGTGAAGATTATGTCGTGGTCCATTTACATACTATTACAATTTCAGCTGCAAACTGACAGGCCTATTTGCGAACGTAAGCCGATGACAAGAATCTTGAACAATGATCAATTATCTGGTGTCCGTGCGACGTAAAAACCGCGGCGATCCGGCTTCAATATAAAGGCTAACATCCTGAGAGCTTGCTACAATTTGAGTTCAACAGCTGCAGTGGACGGTATTTTGTGATAATTTCAGTTTTTAATACGGAAAATGTACGAGGTAAGTTGGTTAAATTTGACGCGTTTATAGCGCTGTTTGAATCATCTTGCACAGGAAATGATTAAGAATAATGGTTTCCTACAAATCTTTTGTTACGATACAAGACACGTGAATTGTAAATTTTACATAATTACAACGCTCTTTTTTATATTTTTTTGCGTATAAAATTTAAATACAAAGGCCGTAATAAATTATAACTAAAGTTATATAAATAGGTAGTAAGTTTATTACTTATCCGTTTTTGGAACTGTAATAAGTACCTATATAGTAATCAAATAGAGCAAAATAAATATATTCTTATCAATTAAGATCCTTACAAATAATTAATATCTTAGATGTTTTTTGTACTAATAAAAAACGAACATTAGAATTTGCTTATATTTTATGTACGCAGTTTTTCCATTTATTAATATCTAGGTTTATAAAATTTATAAACCTTTAGAAAACATTTAAATGAAATAACTAAGATTGTTTTTATAGGTATTATAAAAAACTAGGTGAAGTTAGCAAGAATTCGTATAATTGTAAAGACTAATGCGTTTCGTTAATTACGCTTTTAACAATCGTGTTGACTCGAGTTACCTTTTAGCACACACAATTTATTAAATAATACTATGAAAGCATTACAATTAGGTACATATTATTTAGAACTTATATTCCCTGTTGAATTAATTATTTAAAGTTTTGACTATATATCACTATTTTAAAACATTTACGTTTTCTCCCACTTTTCGCCAATAGTTTAGAGATGTTCTTGCAATTGTTAAAATAAATTCTCAACAAATAAATCTGACAATTATCTATCGCGTGACAAAAATATTGCATTTAGTTACAATGCACATTACGAAACATTTACCAACTAATTTATAAAATCAGTACGGCTTAACTTTTTTTAAAGGTTTAAAAATCCACTCATACTTAAATGTTTCGACAATAATTATAGCATACATGTTACACATAATTTTTAATAATTTAGAGATGAGTTGATCCTTTGAAAACCTTATAAGAAACAAAGTGTTATGAAATGGCAGGTCGATGACACAGCTAGACTAATGTGACTAATGTGAAAAATTGTAATATAAATGTAATAGATTGTGTCTATGGGAACTAACTTTTTGCTCGGATTTACAGAGAATCTTCTTATTGTTG
The DNA here is from genome assembly GCA_026213755.1 of Eurema hecabe. Lineage (NCBI taxonomy): Eukaryota > Metazoa > Arthropoda > Insecta > Lepidoptera > Pieridae > Terias > Terias hecabe. The sequence continues at coordinate 5,912,392 of JADANM010007051.1, read as the reverse complement.
TGCTTGTTGACCGTGACGTGGGGTCAGAGTAAGGTCAGCTATGGGGCTACAAGAAGCGCGGGCGGATACGGGTTACTGAAACCCGGCTACAACAGCTATGACGGATATTCGGGATACTCCGGGTATGGAGGATACTCCGGTTACCAAGGACAAGGAGGTTACGGAGGTATGTTAGCACATTTTATGTTTGAGAAAACCTATTTTCCTATAGTATATGGATACAATTATGGAGATTCGATACCTTAAGAGTACTTAGTTCTCAGGCGTATAGGTGTTCAATTATAAAAATAATAATAATAATATGTAGGTAATTCGATTTTAAATGAAGTATTTTAGCCCGGAATCACACATTCGTCTAGCAAATAATATACAAAGACTTTTATTGTTGTTATTTTTAAACCGTATTTTTTACTTTAATATAGTCGCGTGTAACTTTGCCTTCACATCACGTACCGAACCGCGAATATGATAATTCATCAGTTCAAGCAACCCTATTGTTTCCCTTTCTGTAAAGCCCCGACATTCCAATACTGATTTATTTATGAATTCGTAAGTTCATGCAGTATACATAAATATCAGTAACACGTTTTAAATATGTAGCTTTAAAGATGAGTTCAAAAACAAATGAATCGACGCGACGTAGCATACACGTTGTTTTTGACCAATAAATTTCCTTGACAGGTCATCGATTTGCCTTTTGTTTTAAAACAAGCATTCATACTTACGCTAGTTGTTGACTTTCCCTTTACGATAGCAAGAGTTATTTTGTAAGACGTAATGAGAATAATGTTTCAGGTGTAAGCAGTTACGGTGGTTACAACACAGGTTACAATGGCTACAATCCGGGCTATGGTGGTTACAATCAAGGATATGGGGGTTACAATCAAGGATATGGCGGTTACAATCAAGGTTATGGTGGTTATAACCAGGGGTATGGTGGTTACAATCAGGGATACGGAGGATACAATTCTGGATTAAGCGGCGGTAATATTTCATTGTTTTTTGTACGAAACTAGACTTTTGTAGATGTGTGTGTTAGTCAGGTGTGGTTGGTAGTATTTCGGTCGAAAAAAATTGATATTAGAAGAGATAGTGAACTTGTGTAAAATATACGATTACATTAATTAGTTTTATATCTGCCAAATATCTGTATAAACCACCACTAAATAAACTTAAGAGTCAGATAACTTATTCATACATTTATTTATCGTCGTTAAAAATGGTTCAATTGGTTCAAATCCTTGTGAATTTTTATGAGAATTACTAATGATATGATTGTTTGCCTTCCTGTCACGATGCTTATTTATAAAAACAAATTAACATAAATAGGCCTTCTGACTGGTTAATACTTAATAGTCTTTGCGTTGGTTTAAAGTCAATTCCTACGTAACAAAAGTGGTTCTTATCTAAAAAAATATTTCAGGATACCGTCCGAACTACAGGCCAGGTTATCAAAACAACTTGGGCTACCAATACAACCGTCCCGGATATTCGGGTTATGGTGGTTATGACCGTTCCTATTCACGCACTGGCGGTAACTACTTCGGTGGTTATGCTGATGGTTACGACAATGTTAGGCTGGGAAGACAGGCTGATGAGAAGAAGGACAGTTAGGTTAAGATTATTTAAGTGTAAATAATATTGGAATAAATACTTTTTAAATGTACTGTTTTTTTTTTAATTTGCAACCTGGTTGGTTAATAAGATCTTTCCAGAATTATTAAAAGAATTTTTGAAATCCACATATTTAAACAGCGAATTCTTGCGATTAATTATTAATAGACCTTTCTTAATAATAGAAGACACCCCATTTTGTCACTATTTTAAATAAATAATATAAACATTTATTTAACGAAATTTAACAAAATTTGAATTTGCACAGCTTCCACAGAAGGTTTCCCTGTGTTGTGGAAGATTGGCTCCGTTAACATTATCTGTTATTAAACAATTTTTACATAAACATGGTGTTATAGTTATGATATGGGTTACATAAATATTAAATGTCCGCGGAATTTATGTGTAAGTGAGGGAGTGTGAGTTGTGTGTGTGTGTTAGGAGTGAGCTGGCTTTACGTTAAAACATTTTCGATGATTTTCTCCGTAGACGTGTAATCGAGCTTTTGAACCCATTGGTGGAGATATTTTTTTAATTTATTTTATAATACACGTTGCACGTTCTTGAAAATCATTTCTAAGGATCTACGAGACAGGCTTAGGTTAATGTATAGTTTTGTAACCAAAACTATCTAATTTATATTAAATTAGAATTGGTGAATTAATAACTATTGGTCTGCGGAGTTTATTATTTATAGAATTTATTATTTTAAGGTCTTCCAAATTCTAGTCTAGGATTCCAAAAAAGCGTCCCATACTTAAAAAACTTACATAAATTTAATAAAACCAGGAAATAGTAGAATCATTATTTTATTTAAATACAGAAATAATTAAGAATAAATTAAAATACATTTTTACATAATCATATTATAGCACTTACACAAATTAATAAAGAAACATTTGCACATACATTTATAAATTAATTTTCAAATTCCATATTTAAAAAAGGATATTTTTTTCATATATCAAACAAATAATTTGTTTGTTTATTTAAATTTATCCACTAAACCAGTCAGACGTCATAGAATTGAAGAAAGAGGCGGCTCCCGAGCGCGCGTTCGCAAAATTTATCGGTAGAGACGTTGACATCAGGTCCGTTATCTCCGACCGAGACTTGTTGGGGCTGGCCGAAGGAGCCTGTTTCTTTTTCACCTATAAATAAACATATAAATATAAAAACAATAAAATCTACTTCATACCGATACTGATAAAGAATGCATCTTACTAATATCATTAATGTAAATTTTGCAAGAATGGATGTATTTTTCTTATTCTTTCACTCAAGAACCGCTGGACCGATTTGGTTTGAAATCTGGTATGTAGATATGGATTAACGTATAGGATACTTTTCATCTCGTTATTCCCCCGAAAACGGGAACTGCGCGAGTAAAACCGCGGGGCACAGCTAATTATGTATATATGTTACTGACCAAACCCGATTTTAAGATAAGCTAGTTTTGCCTACACAAAACTAGTTCGTTCTATAGGCGATAGGATAAACCAGTTTAGGCTAGTTCAAACCAGTTTATCCAAAAACCCGAAAGCATACACCAGTTAAGGCTAGGCCAAAACTAATTTATACTAATATAAATACGCACACTATGGGATAAATTAGTATGGGCTAGTCATTTCTTGGCTTTTAATTAAATCTTAATTAAACCAAGTAAGTTTTTAAATGCATTAGGTATATGAATCAACATATTATGTACATTTCTTGACTATTATATAAGACAATTGAAAATGATAGTTATTCTCAAAAAACATGTTCAACGAAATTGGTTAGTTCATGATTGGTTGAAGAAATTAATTAATTAATAGTTATAAATGTTCAAGGAACTCAAATGCTATTTGGACTAAAGGAGTGTCATGCTTATTATTTTCATGTTTATTTTTTATAATAGGAAAACATTTCTGAGTAAATTAGTAATTATAACAGAACAATAATTTTAATGGATGAATTACACACAAAAACACAATAAATAATTACCCAATGCTTTTATAAGACGAAGATGTTTTCTTTCTGTCACAGCGAAAATATTGCGTATTAACTAACAAAATTAGCATTTTAAACTTTAATATAAAAACTCACGACAAAGCTTAAATTAATTTCCAATCCACACAACTTTTAACAGGTTCATCTGATTGTCAACAAACACGTCTAAGAACACTCGTACATAAATTAGATTTAATAAAAAAAAAATCAATTGAAATCGCTTCATCCGTTCGGAAGCTATAATGCCACAGACAGACAGAAACAGTCACCTCAAACTTTTAACAAGCCACTCTTTGCCTCATGTGTTGAAAAATAAAAATTGATAAACTTAAATTTGGTTTTAAATAAACGAGAAATCTATTGCATTTATTTCAATAAGGACCTTATATTAAAAAAAATAAATAAAAGAAATAAAAAAATTAATACTTCACGACACTTATTTTAAAACAGCGCCATCTAGTTCAACAATAACTACGTTTATAGTATCCCCACACTTGAATCTAACCTATAACCCTTTGTGGGGGTCGATGTTTGTATTGTGATGTTTATATCTGTGGTTTTGAAAGCACGTGTTGCTTATTGCCACAACCAAATATCGACTCTCAAACTTATTTTATCTACAAACAACTAGACATTGGCAAAATTGCGGTAACGCAGCACTGCCATTTAACAAAGAACAAGAACCCTTTATGCTGAAAGTTGTTGTGCTACCACTCAATCAAGCGGTTATCAAATTAACGTCTAAACATACCGCTTTATCCGGTTTCGTGTGTAAATTAGCCGGCGTGGCGACCGGCAAGATGGAGAACCAGTGGGAATCAGCTGGAGCCAGGATATTGGCTGCTTTGTCTCCGCTACCACCGGATGTAACCGGTTTGCTGCCTATGATGCCGGATAATTGTCCATGGTGGAGAATCAAACTACCTAACAGCGTCTGAAAATTATTTTTAATTTAAATAAGATTCACTATAAAAAACACAGAACAATAATATAACCATAAAAAATTATACACAAGGTCGAATTAAGCAACATTTTTTGAAGTCGGTTAAATAGGACAGAAACAAAGACGCGAAAAGGATAGAACTTCAAATCAGTAAAGATATTGGAATGTTTTAATAAAATAAATGAATTAAAACAATATTTGAAATGTTCAAATAATGAATTCCTATGATAGGATAAAAAATAGAGTTAAACGATTATTTTTCTTTATAAAAAGTATATTCAGTTAAAAAATACCAATGCGTACCTGAACTCTTTGAACTGAACGCTTCAAATTAGTCTGAATATATGGATAAAACACATCGTAATCGAAAGGATCGATTTTCTGACGAACAAACTCGCAAATCTCTTGAGAAAATTCTATACATTTCTTATTTTCTCTTGGTACAAGTAACAACGTCAAATGCCGAACATCCATTAGTAACTGAAGTGCGCATCGTTGATTTATATCCGCCTCTTTCTCTCTTATAACTCTGTTGTAGTGCGCGAAAGAGATGTCCGTAATATTCTCTATAAACGATGTATGTATTTCTATGGGTAATGTATGCGGAATGACGTCATCTAGAAGCCGGCTTATTGCATACAAATACTCTTGTAGTTTTAACGAAGGGCCGGCCGGTACTTTTATAGTAGATTCTATGGAATTCCCTTCATCGTCTTTTTCTTCAATTTTTATTACGTCCCATTGCTAAAAATAGTATCAGATATAAAGACAGTATATCAATACCGTTGCTTACTCTATTCAAAAAATAAATTGTAAGTGAGCAAAAAATGATTGCAGCACCATAATTTACATGCAATTATGATTTGTTAATTGCATTTTTATAAAGGAATACACGAGGCTTATTTTTTTTTATCTCATTTATTATACTTGATTTCATAATTAGCCCTTACATAATATAGATATAAAAAATATTATAAGTACTTACCATCATTAAATAATCAATATTTTCCTCCAAACTGAATCCTTGTGGCAAACTCTTAACCAAATCTTTAACCTTATCCATAACTAACACCAGCCATTTTCCCCAACAGAAGTGACAATTCTCTTTTAAAATATCACACATTTTGTTCCAACGTTTTACATTACCTTCAACTAGAACATTCACACTATTATTGGGAATATAGCATTTACGTATATTAGGGATAAGGGTCGGAATCGCTTGTATAAAACGTGCTGTGTATATCGCAGTAGTTTTCCTTTGTATGTCTGTTGATTGGAGAGTAGATTCTTCAAAGCATGCTTTAATGTAGGCTACCATACTGAAAAAACATAATATAAATTTAATAAAAATTCTTTGAATATTTTCAGTCTTTACCTACTGGTATTGACATTCCTTTCAACGATATCAAACAATAAAAATCCTTTAAAAGAATTCGATTTCAAAAAAAATTAAGTTGATAAGTTTTGGAGAAAGTGTTGGTAACACTAATAATATAAAGGCGAGTGTTTGTTACTTCTTCACGTCTAAACTACTGAAGCAATTTTAATAAAATTTGGTTTGGAGTTAGCTGGCGTTCTAGATGAAGACAATGACAATGACGATGAATAGAATGAAGACAAGTGACTTAATACAAAGAACACATTAAAGGATGCAGTGCAACAATCTAACTAACGATTTCTTTTGAAAGTGGAAGCTTTCTGTTTCAAGCAAGCTATTTTTAATATATTATTAGGATCGACTTTAGTTATTAAGTTCAAAGTTAATATGAAAGTACACGCGGACGGAGTCGCGGGCAACAGCTAGTATAGTATAAATCTTTTTTTTAAATACTTACTTTTCAATATATCTGTCAGTAACATCGCACAGATACAACTCAATTTCTTTAGTGTCAATGTAAACCTGTTCCAATTTCTCGTCTTCATCATAAAGAGAAACATATTCTTTTTTTCTATTCAAATATAAGTATTCCTTTAAATCATCTAGAAGTTTCTGAAGTTCATCTTCAATGCTTTTGCTAAGTTTTTCTAAAGTTGGTGTGAAACCTCTGTCTTGACGGGACATACCTGTTCTAGCAAATAAATTATTAAGTAGTGTAATACTTAATTTCAATTTCATATTATTATATATTACATTGTAAGTTTAAAAGTTAAGAATATTTGCGTTTTAATCTTTTAAATTTAATTTATATCTATTAGGTACTTACTTTCTTTAAAATCTTTAAAGATTATGTTACTTAAATAATAAGCTTACTTTATAATATAATAAACAAAGAATATGAGTATTTGAGTAATTAATATTATTATTTTAATTAATATTACCTTTCATTAGAGCACTCATAACCGATACAACTTCATTCCGGGTTTCAATGACTGTATCTCCAATAAGGTCTTTCCAAATATACCAGTTAACATTTACTTCCTTTTCAATTTCATTGTCGGCCGAGACCTGTAAATTTCAAAGAAAATTGTATTTTATAAATTTATAATTAAATTTTTGTATCTAAACCAATGTTTGGTGTCCTGAGGAGTTTTATGAATACATTTTATATAACGTTATATTACTAAACTTCATAATATAATAAAAAAACTGGGTAGCACAGTAGCAAATTTACATCCTCAATAAGGCATTACTGTGTATCAGTAGGGTGCTTTTGAATAAATCTGAAATATAATTGGCAATTATCCAAATATATCAATATCAAGTGTAAATAAATATGTATTATTTAAATAAGCAATGTACCTTAGTCAAATCGACAAGTAGCTGTGTCTTGAAAGTGTCATAAGTTTTCTGCCACCGGTTGTCAACTATGACTTTGACATGTGACGTCATCAGGTGTTGGAAGTAGGTGCACCACACGTGCACGGGAGGAATGTTTAGCATTGTACACACGTTTGACCAATTTGGGGGACTTTCTAAAATAATATATCAATGTACCTTAGTCAAATCAACATGTGTTGAAGGTGTGATATATGTCATTCACCATAAATTGGTTTTCTTTCCTAATTAATTGTTTTTTTTTAAAGAGAGAGAAAGAGAAAATTGGAAAATAATGCAAATAATAATTTTGAACTAATCTTTACAACATAGAAATTATTTAAATATTTTATATAGTATTATGAGTTGAAATACTAACGGATTTTAAAAACCTCTTCTCTAATCTCATGTAGAACTCTGACCCTGTTGACATTCTGAAGCAATGCCTTCACATTGTCACTAATAAATGCTTTGACCCAATTATTCCATTGCTGCACACATGAAGAAACCTCTTCAGCTTTTAGTGCTTCGATAGACTTATTGGCTGTTAATCTAAAATTTTAATTTATATATCTTAATTTATAAAATGATTGTAAAATAAATTTTAATACTTCAATTACAAACATTTCTATGAATTTTGAATTCAAACTAGCGATAAATCAGATTATGAAATATATTTTGAGAGAATCCATATTAATATTATAAATGGGAAAGTGTGTCTTTCTTTCACGGCAAAACGGCGAGACAGATTTAGTTGAAATTTGGTATGTAGATAGATGACCCTGGATTAAAACATAGGATACTTTTTATCCGAGTATTGCCCCGGGAACGGGAACTACAGGGTTATATAAATTAAAAAACTATTTACTTGTAGTTAGAAATAACTGATGGTAATTGTTTCAATGAGTAAGGATCACTGAATTGTACTAGCTCTAGTAATGGTATTGCTTCTTTCCCATATAATTCTTCTAATTTCTCTTTCACCACACCTCCAGAGTTCTCTGAAACATTATATAGAATATGATTTAATAAAATAATAAATAGAGCCATTATGTTATAAGTCATGATTAGGTATTTTGATTCTAACGCAACCAAAGCTAACAAAGCAACGCCCAAACAAAGTTTTATTCCTCTTTTCAATGCGTTAGGGGTAATGTATACTATGACGAAACCACATATAATCCATTTCTATTTAGTAAATATGGCGTGAAAGTGTAACAGACATACTTGCTTGCGCATTTATAGTATTATTAATGGTAGATACATCTTTAGTAGGCTTTGAACTTTGAGTAATAACTTTACATAAGGTATAAATGTACAATCGAAAGAAAAAGAAACTCACCAACAAAACAGGCATAAATCAACTCAATAGTCTTCATCACAATCTTTACTCCGTTGACAATTTTATTTTTTATCTGGGTTTTGACATCTCCCTCCAAAATCTTTTGCAGATCAAACTCTAAAGTGGTCTTTAAACTATTATTACTATGTAAGTTTATTAACATGTTCAGTAAATTGACCATTGATCTAGCATCTAGTAGGTATAAACCAATTAGGCAGGAACAAGCAACCTGTAAACATATAATGTATATGTTATAGACCTATAAATTTTAAGATATAGGGGCTCTAGAGCCTAAGGTTAGGTTAGGTAAGGTGATAAGTTTTAATTGAAAGCTAATAAGTGTAATGAGTTTTGTATAAAAGAGTATATAACCCGAGTTCAATTGGTTTACCTGTGTGCTTTTTTTTCTTTGTTATGATTAGAATTTTTTTTAATTATTTAGTATTGGAAAGATACACAGACTTAGAGATTAACGAAAAAGTACCTGTATGAAATAAGATTAATATTAACAAAATAATGAGTTATTCTTGATTAAAATTGTTTTTTTCTGTATTTTGTAACTACAGGTACACAGATGGGTTTTTGGATACAGATACCCATATAATTTTTTAAGTTAATGTATTGTTTTTATATTTTACAAAAAGTGTTCATAGAAGAAGCTCATAGCAATAAGGTCGCCATTTGTGCTTCATTATTTATGTATTCTTTTTATCTGTATCCTGTTATCTTTTTTATGTACAATAAAGTATTTTAAATAAGAATCTGAATGTATAAATCTCAAAAAATTCAATTTTTTTCTTTAATTTATCATTTACTAAACTTTTTATCGTTCATACATGCACGTACAAGGCACATTTTTTCATGGTAAGGATTACCTCAACACTGATGTCTACATCTTGAAGTCTTTGTCCGCACATGTCTATAATCGTCTGACTCAAATTGCTAATTAAATTCCACTGCTGATGGACAAGTCTCTGTAATGACTCCATTCCTTTCTTTTCATTTCTACTACCTATTTGAAGCTGTAAACCTTAAAAAATAAGCTTTTTTAACATATATTCACTACAACTATAATAAAAACAGAGCGTACATCTTTTTAAAAGGTCGGCAACCCACTCCAGAGTTGTCAAGCTCTGCGAGTGTTCATGGGCGGCGATGACCACTTACCATCAGGTGGCTCGCCTGCTCGTTTGCCCCCTATGTTATAAAAAAAAAAAAAAAGGTAAGTTAAGAGTTCGATACAGCTGTTTTTAAATTTTTCTTGAGTAATAACTAATGTTTGTAAGTGTTAACAGTTTTGAAAAAAGAGGAATAATCTAAAAAAACAACAAACAATTCCGATTGGTTTAACATTGTAGAAACTCGCACGGACAGTATGAAATATTAAAAGAAGTTTCTTAATTTTAAAACAAACATTGTACATTTTATAAATATATCTTATATTTTATTGTATGTAATTTTTTTTGTTATATTCTATGGTATGACTCCGCATGTGAATTGAGACCCAAGTTCCATGAGGAACTCAATCAAACCTATTGCTTAGGTGTATACAATAGTGTGTAATAAAAAATGAATAAGATCACTTTACCTGTATTAATATGTCTTGCCAGTATAAATAATTGGGCTGCTTTTACAAAATCATTGCTGTTTATACACTTCCATATTCTCTCAGGAATCTCCATAAGTAACTTTATTTGAACCGCTATACTATGTACAGGGTTCACTTGTAAACTAAAATAAGTAATTACTAATTATATTAATAGTTCTAAAATTTTCATTTAAAATTTCATTGAAATTCATTAAGCTAAAATATATAAATATTTAACTAGTAACTCATTCTGTTTTCGCACACATATATGGATAAAACCTTTGCTCTTTCTAATAAAAAAAAAAATCTGTTGCAGTTTGCAAGATATTCGTGTCTTGCCATATATTGCAAAAATTATTCATAATACTGGGTGTATGGGTAAAGATATTAACTTTTAATATATTATGTCTAGAAAATATTTTTTACTATTCATTACCTGTGGTTTTGTGCAGGTTGATCTATCTTGAAGCCTATAAGGTGGGTGTTATGTAAATTTTTACAAGTACCCATCATATCGTTGATGTGACTCAATGTACTGGCTGTTGTTGTTCTCATTTCTTCTATAGTGTCTGCGGCATGTATAAGGTCCCTGTATTTCTCTCTGAAATTTTATTAGTAAAAATGTTAAATATCTTGTATTAATGTAACTTGTAGAAGAACTGTCCTTTAAATTATAATAAGATATTATTCATAATGTACCTACCTATAATCCAATATTATTATGTACTTACAGAATTTAAAGAACTTTAAAGATTCATATAAATACACTCACCCAACCATAGCACGAAGTTCTTCTCTTTTTCTTTCAATTTCATACTGTAATTTCTTTTGAACCTGATCTATTTCAGCAATGGAATGTGTTTGAAAGAGTTGATCTGGTTTCACCTCCAGTAAATTAGTATTGGCCATCTTGCTTGATTAATATAGGATAAAACTGAAATTAAAATAGTAAAGCAATGCATAGAACTTATTTAATTTTTTATATAATCATAATTCCTCAAATCGTCACGTCAACAATAATAAAAATAATGAATAAATAATCGTATAATGTCAACACTCAGCAGTCAACTCAGAATATAACCGTCAGTGCCACAAATGACAGTTTGGTTTTTTCGAAATATCTATTTGCAATACTTTTTGACGTGATGCATAAATGAAACATATCGATTATCGGTATACAATACATACATAGCGGTATCATATTATTTATTTATTGTTATTATATTATTAAACCTTTGTTCTAGAATCTAGTCTTTTACTGTCTTTGTCTGACATTTGAAAAACTAAATTAATCTCTAGTTTCAATATTAAATAGGTTGGTTTAAATTTTAGGTCGTTATTATGTAATGATCATATTCCTAGTTTTTCAAGTATAGTATTAATCCGCATTCCGCATTATGCGGAATAATACTTAACGTTGTATGTTTTAACTTCATCTTTCTTCATTCATAATATATAGAGAACACCAAAAAGTTTGCATTCGCTCGCCAGAAAACAATTTCCTTTCTTAAATTTGACATTGAAATGTCGCACTACGCTCTGTAATTAAAAACTAGGACTAAGTTTAGAGATGTTGCTATGTTAACTTAATATGAATAATAATGTTTTATTTATAAAGTTTCTGGGGGTGTTTTGATTAATAGATAATAAATTTGATTAATAATTAAAAATAAAGTTGATATTTAGTATTTCCAACTCTATTTCTGTTCAGTTATATAAATTATACTCTATTCTAAAAAAAAAAACAATGCGTAGTCTCTACTGTAAAGAAATTAGAAAAGTAAACAAAACTTTTAAATGCGTATTTGAAATGATGGCTGCTCATTAATTTCACCTTGTAGGCTTGTATATTTAAGTGCTTCCAAGAACTGCAGTTATAGTTGGCAGGAATAAGTAGATATATTATTTTAAACGTTTAATTTGTTTGCATTGTATTTAATTTCGACATTTAAAAGTTATGTGAAAAATCGAAATAAATTTGTGTTTACAAAATGGATATTATTATGTTTCTTTGTAAATTTTAATTTTAACAGTTTGTCGATAATCCTTTGAAAATAATTTACCTACAGTGATTATTACACAATATGTACGCGAAATATGTATAAATAATCTCTAAATTTTTAACAGCCTTGATTCATGTCGTATTTTATTAAATATCCTCAGACAGTGCCTTATTAGTGCTAAGTTAAGAGTCACAAAGTTTCTTTAAAGTGAATCACTGAGTAGAATTAATTTGATTATCTACGAAGAGCACGTAAAATCTGCAATCAGGTAAAAGTTTGTTCTTTAGTATCAGTATTTTTTATAAATTTTATTGTGGCTTTTATTGGTCGTTAGTAAATAAGAAATTTGATGGTAAGTGATCAATACACCGAAATTTGGGCTGGCCGTCTTTTAAAAAAAGTAGGTAAATAAAGCACTTGAACTTTTTGTGAAACACAACTAGGTATTAGGTAAGTATAATATCTTTGATGGTATGTTATTTATGACTCAAGTTTCGTATGAATGTGAATCACTTATATTTAAGGCTTTAAGAGTATATTTGCAGTTGTAGTTGGTCACTTTAAAGATGTATATGTATACTGTTTAATGTTTATAAAATTGTGATGCTGCGGAAACATTGGACAACAGAACGCGAACACTTCAAACGTACTTCGATGCAAAGTTATAATAAAAACTCCGTGAATCCCCTTCAAATCACTGGAAAGAAAAATCTTCCCTTCAATTTGTAGAGATTTTAAAAGCTTTACAATTGCGCGGGTAAAATTTTCTCACCATTAGTACCCCATTCAGTTGAGTGACGTCAGAATGCTCGCGGTTGGGAGCGAAATGAGAATTTGTAAATTGAATTACGTGTGTTTGTTTGTTGTTAGAATATGTATTGGGTAAGTTTGCGTGTGAGGCTGCGCGCTTATTTTTTGTTCTACGCTTCAATGTTTTATCAAACTAAAACAGAGAGTTATAGGACGCGTCATTAATGTTTAGCGCTGGACGAGAATAGCTGCGAATCGGTAGAATCGCGCTCGTAATTGACGTATTGGTGCGAGAAAGACAACACGACTGGGACAACCAATCAACGCTCGCGCATTCGACAATCACGCGCGCCGCGCCGTTACCTCGATACCTTTTTGACTTTTGCGCAGGTTTCGTTCAGCGCTAAAAATTCGTGACGCGACCTATACCTACCTTACTACCTACCTTAGAGTTAGTAGGTGTAGGTTAGTGGGTATATTATCGCCGTTTATATATATTTTTTATATTTAATATTGTTGCGTTTTGGCATCTCATATGGCAAAGACTGAGTAATTTTAAGATGACTGAACAAGGGTAGTATTGAATTATAATTTTTAACATGTTTAAATTGATATCGTATGCAGCTTTCGCAGTTATTATAGCTTATATACTTTAACCACATCTGTTGAACTTTTTAGATTTTCGGTACTCGGGTACAATTATAATTAAATAACAAATAAATAAGCGTTGCTTTAGTTGAGTGTAGATTGCAATTATTTTTTTTACATTCAATGCAACTATATAAAGGATATTTTGTATGTACAATAGGCATTCTTTAAAGTTTTTATACCGTATATAAACTTAAACGTATAATGAACTATGAAGTGCAATAACTCAAACTTACTAAACGTCAATATACCTTCGTTTCTGAACGTTTTAGCTCAATGAAGTAAGTCTAATCAAGCTCTATTCTAATTCAAATTCGACTGAAAGCTAAAACTTCAGCGGCAGGTGTTCTCAATTCCACAAGTTAGGAGAACTGTTTGAATATAATTTTAGTTTGATTCTTTACTATTGCAAATCTAGATTCAGTTGCAAAGCCTGTTTATTAAAAGTGCGTTCGTTTTCAAAGTCTTTCAAGAGTTTAATTCTCTAAATTTTCTTAACTGTATCTTCTTGTACTTATTCAATTTTAAAATATTTTTTTCTGTTTTTATTTTAACGTGCTCTTGAACTATTAGACACATTTAATTATCTTTTGTATATGATATGACATTTAGTTATAACTTAAAATTATAATAATCCAGACGGTGTTTGTTTTAATCATTTTTGGCTTTCATAGTAACTGGCTAATTGTTAAAATAGCAGTAGTAATGGTTAAAATAGCAGTGCTGATTCTGCAAGCGTGCCGTGGACTTTAGCCGACGAAAATTTGAGCACCAATGGGTTTTGGTCGAGAGAAGACTAACACAATCCTTAGATACATTTAAGTGGAGAAGTACATATATTATGAGAATTTCTCTAGTCACAATCATCAAAGTCTAAATAGTAAGGTAATATGTGGCGCAGTGATCTATAGAAACGCAATGAAATCTAAAAAAGTTAATTAGATTTCTATGGTCGCAACATACATTTTTACATGTTTTTAATGCAACACAATTTCGCATGGTCAATAATTCAATTTTCAAAGAAAGGACTTAATATGTTCCTACATAAAATAGTGGAATAAAATAAACCATCAAATCCGCTTTGTCCGTCGAGTGTAACAGACAAAATTGGTCATTTCAACTTGAAAGGAATCCAATATTGAAAGTTTTGGTTTGACATCGTGAACTTTTCGGATACTCTTATAAAAATACTTTGGATACGAACATTGTTTGCCGTGATTTTCTCCCTTTATACCTATTATTATTCGAAAGTATGAAGAAATAATGGGACGTATTTTGTATCTGTATTTTAAATTATAACAATAAGTAACGACCATTAACGTTTATTTTTCTTTGAATTTATATTATATATTTCATCATAGTCGTTAGAAGTTTTGCAATTGATAAAGTTGCTGGTACGAAATGATTATGTACTGCAGAAGATGTAGGATTGACAAGCTGCTGTTGGTTAACGATAGTCCTTAAAAAACCAACGTTAAAAACAGTTGTTCCTTTGACAATGTTAATGTTTCTTTGTTCTGAATAGCTTTCAGTACCCCACGGTACAACTCGCCTAATTCAGATTTTTTCGATATAATATTTACGGCAAGCTTTTTAACAAAAACGCATCGAGAACTCATAAAATTCTACTTTTAAAATAAAAACAACATAATTTTATTACTTAATTAAGTAAGTGATAATTATAAAGTATTAGGGCTATTTGCTCCAATAAATCCTTATAATATGAAAGGATATAATTCCCGTAGTATGTCCCCGAAGCAAGTGGAACTCAAATATTATTTATTCGAGACATCTATTTGAAAGTTTACGGTCTCCCATGGGCAATATACTTTCCATTTTACGCTAAAAGCAAGCGACAGCAATGAAAAATATTTTTCTTGAAAATAAATCTCTATATTTGTATTTATGTTTTAGGTATTTAATTAATTATTTAAAGCTGGTTTTATCTTGTTCAAAAATAACTATTAGTTGATAGTATTAGTCCTCAACAGAATTTCTTGGAAATATAAAAGAAACAAATATTTTCCCCAAAATATCTACATTATCTTATCTTGGTAAATTCCATATTATATAATAATTATACTTCGATATCCTTTGCTAATTGAACTTCCGTCATACACTATGCGATTAAATATAGTGTTAAATATACAAGAAACACGCCCGGGATTTTCTCGTTAAAAATGTATGTTTTTTTTTTTTTTTTATTCCATGAAGTGGTGAGACGAGCTGGACGCCCTCGTGATGGTAAGAGAAACGCCAGCCCATAACCAATGTAGTGCTACTCAGAACTTTGCTCCGGGCAGGGATACACCACATTGACGCTCCCCACTTTGAGTCATAAGATGTTAAGACTCATCAGCCCAGTAATCTCGCTGGCTACAGTACAGTATCACGTACCTTTTATAAACAATATTTTATTGTTTTTACAACTAATTTAAATGCAATAGTGTGATAAATATACTTGAAACAATAAAACAAGTGTTCATAAAAATTACTGAAATAGTTGATATCAACTTATGAAAGAAATTTGAATTTCAATGACATTGATTTTTTTTGTTTATAACCGTATTTTTTTAGGGTCTGTAACATCGCGAGTAATGTTCATATTAAAATTATTAATATTAAAAATAAACTTATTGCAATACAAACAGTCAAGCCGGTACACTTCTCTCAATATTCAGTAGCTTTGAATATTTTTATCTAATTTTAAGTAAGGCGGTAGATAGTTCACATGAATAGTTCAAATAGGGTCTGTATCAATGATAATCTAAGATAACAAAGTCGATCAGATAATAATCAAGATAACAATAACATTAACGTTTAATTGAATGCAGACCTAGAAATATAGACCTATTTATAATTTAATTTCATATCAGTATGGTGAAAATTATTTTAGCATTTGTGTTTTTGGCGTTAGTTAAATGTCAAGTCAAAAATGGTGTTAACACGATATATGATGAATTTAATAATACATGTGGTACCATTGAGATTTCGTCTACTAGTAATGAAAATATCAAACATGAGACATATTTTATAACTAGTGATCAAATTGAAACCTATATTGCAAATATATGTTATGAAGTTTTCAATTACGAAGAAAGAAAAGAAATGCAAAAGCATCTTAGTGAAAATAATATAATTATAATACGATGTGAAAGTAAACGATTAAAAAATATATTGTATAAGTTATGTAATGAGAACATAACGTTAAAGCAACTGAGTTTAAGTGAAGTAAGTGTTCTAACAACTTTTTAATAATTTTTGATTTAATAAATATTTAGTTTTGATATTTAATGTGTAATACGAGTATATCATAAATTATATAATATATATTTGGCCAGATATATTTGTTGATCGATATCCATCAATATTATTCCCAATAGCAAAACTTACTTATGTTACTCGTTAGATAATGTTGCTTATCATATTAAATGTTTTTCAAAAACTATTTTTAAAAGTGTTGTGTTTGTTCGATATGATGCAGACAGGAAGGCAAAGTTTAATTTCTTCTATTAGCTTTCTTTTAAGTTTTATAACAATTCATTCTTTCTTAAACAATTTCAGAATATAATTTTGGTGGAGCGTTCATTGGTTGGATCTAGTACTGCAAAACCTACTCTGCAATTTTATAATGCTGATTCATTTATGGGATCTTTTATATTGCCAAAATATGAAGAAAGCAGCATGAAGGCGAATAAGAATTTTTACTATGTTAAGATAACAAAGCTATCTATAGCGAATATTAAAGAAGATTCGTTAAATAAACAAATGAAGATATTAAATAATACTGCGTACAATGTTTTAAATTTGATCATATCGGATCATCATATATTACCGTTTAATTTTAAATCTTTTACAACAGATGATATTAATACAGCTGTTAGTACCGAATTGCCACCGACTTCACAAGATACAACATTTATTCCGACTTCAACAGTTGGGAATACTCCAAGCACTATAGACTTCACAACAGATGAGACAGATGCTAATATCGTAACTGAATTGCCTTCCACTCTTACTACAATTAAAGAAAATCCAGAGACACCGACCATAACGGACGCAAAAACTTTTCCAACCACTGATTTAGAGACAAGCTCTGAGATAACTACAACAGAATATATTAATACAACAATCACAACGGAGTTGCCAGGGGGTACTGAAAATCCTGTAACGTTAGACACAACAGTAATTTCGACGACTGTCTTAACCACAGATACAGATATGTCACCCACCGATGCTGTTAGTAGTCCAGTAAGTACAGATTTACCATCGACTTTAGTAGAAACAACTTCAACAGAATGGAATACTCCAACCACTGCAGAGATGACAACATCTGATATATCGACAACGGATGACACAAATGATACTTTCGTAAATGAATTACCTACCACTATTACTATAGTTACGGGAAACACTGGAATTACCACAATAATGGACACAACAATATTTTCTACGACTGATTTAGATAAAACTTCTGATATTACTACTACAGATAATGTTAGTACTACGATGTCCACAGAAATGCCATCAACAACAGTCTATACAACAGACAGTACTGAAAATTTCTCTAGGTCAGATACAACAGTAATTTCGACGACTGACTTAACCACAGTTCCAGATATTTCTACCACGGATTATATTAGTAGTCCAACAACTACAGAGTTACCATCGACTTTTCAAGAAACAACTTCAACAGTATGGAATACTCCAACAACTGCAGATATCACAACGTCTGATGTAACAACAACGTATGACCCAGATTCTACTATCGTAACTGAATTGCCTACCACTATTACCACAGTTACAGAAAATACTGGAATTCCCACAATAACCGACCCAACAACATTATTTACGACCGATTTGGAGACAACTTCTGATATTTTTACAACAGATTATATAAGTACTACAATGACCACAGATTTACCGTCAACATTAGACATTACATCTTTCGAACCTACTAGTATAACAGAACTTCCTTCTACAAACGAAGATAGAACTCCAGCGTCCACACAAATGTCCACAACATTTTTGCCAACTTCAACACTATCGGATACTCCAACGACTGAAGAGATTACAACAACTGAAATTATAACCACAGACAAAATCGAAACACCAACTGATTTTCCATCAACAATAGTTTCAGAGAGTACTGAAAATCCCATAACATCTGATACAACACTACTGTCTACAATCGATTTAAACACAGTCTCAACAGATACGACAATATTCACAGATTTACCAACAACTTTCCAAGACACTACTTCAACAGCATGGAATACTCCAACCACTGAAGAGATTACGTCTGATGTATTAACAACGGATGATACAGATGTTACTATCGGTACTGAATCCCCGTCCACGCTTACTACAATTACAGAAACTACTGGAATTCCGACAATAACGGACACAACAATATTATCTACGACCGAATATGTTAGTACAACAATGATCACAGAATTAACATCAACCTCACACAATACAACAGAAAGTACTGAAAATCCCACTACGTCAGACACAACAGTAATTTCGACGACCGACTTTAGTATACTTCCAGATATTTCTACCACAGAATATTTTAGTAGTCCAAGAACTACAGAATATCCATCGACTTTTGAAGAAACAACTTTAACTTCAACTACTGGAGATATTACAATGACGGATGTATTAACAACGGATGACACAGATACTTCTAGCGTAACTGAATTGCCATCCACTCTTACTACAATTACAGAAAGTACTAAGATTCCAACCATAACGGATACAACAACATTTTCTTCAACTGATTCAGAGACAAGTTCGGATATTTTTACAACAGAATATATGAGTACAACAATAACCACAGCATTACCAACAACCTCAGACAATACAACAGAAAGTACTAAAAATCCCACTACGTCAGACACAACAGTGATTTCGACGACCGATTTTAGCACAGTTCCAGATATTTCTACCACAGATTACAATAGTAGTCCAGTAACTACAGAATTACCAACTACTTTCCAAGACACAACAGCATGGAATACTCCAACTACTGAAGAGATCCCAACGTCTGATATATCAACAACGGATGACACAGACACTACTAACGTATCTAAATTGCCTTCCACCCTTACTACAACTATAGAGTATACAGAGAGTCCAACTATAACCGACACAACAATATTATCAACAACCAATTTAGAGACAAGTACGACAGAATTTCCATCGACATTAGACAATACATCCTTTGAACCTACTAGTACTTTAGAACTTTCTACTACAGACGACGACAGTACTCCAGAGACTACACAAATATTTACAACATTAACTCCTCCTTCAACACCTCCGAGTATTCCCGGGACTGAAGACATCACCATAGACTATACAGGTACTTCAATAACTACCTCCGATTATCCGTCCACCACAATTTCAGAAAGTACTAAATATCCCACTGCAACTGATACAACAATGTTTCCTATGACCACAGTTCAAGATTATTCTACAACAGATTATACATTTGTACCTTCCGAACCAACAGATAAGTCTACGACCGAATATACCCAGACATCGTTACAGACAGATTCTTCGATTATTCCAGTAACAACCGAGCCCAATTCAATTTTGACAACAGCTTCAGACTTAACTACTGTTTCAATTTCAGAAGAAAAAACAACTAATCAATACTCTACTCTAACGGACACGACGACCCTTGAACCTTTCACCACGGAGGCTCCAATAGATGATGAGAAATTTACATTTTGGACGCCAACAAACATTGCTTTGATTACAATACCCAGTGTAATAGTACTTGGATTGGTTGGATATTGTATCTTGTATAATGTTGTAATGAAAGGCTCAACATCCATAATAATGCATAATACCCTCGCCTATGACGCTGAGTCCAGTAATCCGAAATTGGTAAACCTGCCGAGGTCATTTGAATCATTAGTATGAAATCGTTTGCCTTATCATACTTAGATCTGATTTATTATAAAGGTATTTTTTTAAATTAGTTAAACTTAATTATTGTAAAATTATTTTTATCCTTACTCACTTTCATTTATTACAGCCGTTGTGGTAATACGTATTACTATCATATTTATTTGATCTTTAGTGCTAACAGCAAATAACTCTACCTCATAATTGTAAAATCTATTAATAATAATTAATCAATACAAATGTAATTATTCAACATTAAAGTATTTTTACGTAATTAGATGAGTACAATATTGCGATTTTCAATAAATTAGAGTGTACTATCATTACGCAGTAAAGTTTATTAATACGGAGATAGTAAAGATAAGATATCGCTTTTTACTTAGTATATTTAATATTAGTTCTAGTGTAGATACATATCGACATTCCTTAGTTCAATGAAACCGATAAAACTCAGTTAATTTGACAATATATAATGCAAAAATATTTTGCAATTTTTCTTATGTTATATTTACCCAATGAAGTATACAATAGTTATTACGAGTGTCCAACATCAAAGATATTATTGCATAGCCCTGAAAATAAAATTCTAAGCGTGCTCAAATGTTGTGAATGTTCGTTTGTATTAAGGAAAAGTGCCACAAGAAATATTGTGACAGATGAAAAACTGGTAATACTTTCAAGAATTAGTAAAGCTATTGATAAATCTTTTGATTATTTATGTTTAACCCCAATTACAAATACATCTTCAGATGATGATAGATGTGGAAATACACAAAAATATTATAGAACTATATTTTTAAGATTTTATGATAAGACACTATTTAAAACCAATGTTCCGGATATTAATTCATTGGAATCTTTAATACAGTCAAATGATATTATTGCAAGTAAAATTAAAACTATACCATCTTATTATCTAGACGCTTATAGTCAAGATCTTGATAGTGATGTTCGCACTGAACTGTACTTTACTACTGAATCACCTGAGACATGGGATACATATAGCACAGATAAACTTGTGTCTACGTCAGGACGTACCGATACAACACCCACTTCTAAAGATCTGGATTCTACTACAGAATTGTTTAGTACAAATCCAGATATTATATTTCCAACCATGAATACATATACAGCTGATTCTACTACTGATTTAAATCCCACAATTATCGAAGCCTCAACTATTCCGGATTTGACTTTGGCAACTGATTATACAACAGAAGGAACAACGATTGATGAAAATGATAACAATAAAAATTTTATGTCCTGGAATTCATGGACTATAGGATTAGTAGCATTTGGATCAGCGATAACCATATCTATATTGGCTGTAAGTTCATATCATTTAGGTAAAATTAGAGAACGAAGTAAACAATTTTTTTCTGAAGATCTGGAGCCTCCAAGTATTGTAGTTATACCCAGAGCAAGAGTAAATACAGATAACTCTATGTAATCTAGTATTGTGTTGTACAATTAGATATTGTTTTTAAGGTACTATTTTATATAAATTAAGAATCAAGTAGATATGTGTTAGTCATAGAAAATTATATATTTGTGCCTTTGCTTTAGTTATATTTTTTACTTATTTAGTACTTTTTGAGAATAGTAGTAACTATTTTCGAGAATAGTGTAGTGTGAATATTGAAGGAGGTCAGCAGTTTACCAATTTGTTCAGTAATACGCGCCTCGGGCAAGGATGAACCAACTAGCGACAATAAATAGCTACTTGTACGTTTAAACTGTAAGCACTCGCGATGGATCACTTGTAACTAAATGTATTAAAATATTTTTTATGTATTTAGGTAAACAAGTTATCCTATAATTATTAAAAAAACAAAATACCCGACTGCACACTAAAAAAAGAGTAATTATGTCTTTATCCCGTGGGACTTTTAGGATAAAATGTATCCTATGACACTCCCGTAATCAAGACAAATCTAACGATACCTCATACATCAAAATCCATCAAGCCGTTTAGGCTACAGGAGGTCACAAAGGAAAAGACATACATACATACATACACTCGAAAAATATTACCCTCCTTCTTTGGCAGTCGGGTAAAAACAAAATGTAATCTAAAAATTATTGTTATTTTTGTAAGCATCATTATGCATGTTTTAAATAAACATTTATACTTTATAGAACTTTTAAATTATTATATAAAAAAGTGGCGTTATTTTTTGATTGTCCCTGCGTATTTAAAGTATTAAGGATTCCGTTGATGAGTTCCTGAAGCCGAACGGATTAAGAGTAATTATAAGGGCATTTGGTCAAAATGTTTCCGCTGGCACCTCTGTATTGCCTCCCAAAATGTTACTCGAAGCTTGAAATTAAATCGACTGTGTGATTTACATTTTAATATGGTGAGGGACCTACCTGTAGGTAGTGGAAACAAATTTATGGAATCGACGGTGTTACATTAGCGTCGTTACTCGTGGATTCCTATTAGACCTGTGTTTTATCGGATCAAATTAGTTCGAGCATTTTTCTTTTTCCGAGACGCTCGCTTAATCGATTGAGCTTTGAGAGCCATTGATTAGTTTACATAGAATAAGTTAAGAGCTCCTTTATTTTAGTGCAAGTTTTCTCGCTTTAAGGATGGAATGATTTGAATTTGTACGACGCTTTTTAATGGCTTTTCGTATTGGTCGTATTGTACTGTTATTAGGAGTTTGTGTTATATAGCATACTAAATATTCTTTGATATTTAAAACGTTTTGTTTAACACTGCTATTGTAATTCTTGTAATAGATTTTATAGAAGAAAATCGTAATTATATTCGAATAAAGTGGATAAAATAGCCTCTATACATATTTTTGTGTGATTTATCGTGTGTTACACATGCATGTTATACCACCCACTGGCTGAATAACTATTTTTTAATAACATTAATTAGGAAAACCTGTAAAATTTTTGAGGGTTAATTAATCCTTCGTATCAACGTCGAATGAAAATAACACTTTATAAATAAGTCCATGACCGTTTCCACTATCTTACATAAATTGTGGGCCATACCCCGAATGAGGGTTTAAGTCTGCAGGTAATGCTCACAAAACCAAGTCCTCCATTATTCATGAACCTATTTATTTGTATTGCTTACTTGGGTCTGTCGTGGGTTTGTGGTTTTACCGTCTGTTTGTATTACACAAGTGATTATAAGATGTAAGCTCTATGGGTTACTAGGAGTTCTGTGATGACATCGCTAAATGATATCCTGTGTCCTTTTGATGTACTTGTATAGCCAATAACGACACAGTTTATTTTGATAAAATTATCTTTAGGTACTTAAAATATGCTTGTTTACGAAACAAATCACTTCATTAGTTTCACAGTAGGTATTTATTTGTTTAACAAACAAGTGCAAACTGAAGTTGATGATGGTAACGTACCTAAATGATGGTACAATTGTATTTTTTGAATAAAAATAAAACCTTTTTTTTAAACCAGTGAAGCGTTTTGTTTGTTAATATATAATGCAGTTATATATTAATGTATATTTATCAAACGATTATCATATTATATATTTAATTATATATACGTTACCGAAGACAATCACAAATTGTATTCACATTTTTGTTAATAGTTACAACAAAAGAATATTATTTGATAAAAAATTCTTCCTATCCGGCTATTGTATTATATATATTGTATAATTAATACCTAGGTAAAAAAAACTTTTGACCACGTTCAAATACAGAGAAAAAGTTTTCCTTAATTATGCGCGCCCTTTCATTTCATTTACATTTTTCATCAAAGTGAATTCGTTATTTTGGTTATTTATGTTTTTCTGACAAATTTTAAAAGGACTTCAATATTAAATTCAGCATCCTTTCATTTAAATAAATACATTTTCCATTTTGTACGACGAATACGACATTTTAATTTGCGAAAAAAAAATTGTAATGAATTTTTTATTGAAGATACGAACGTCGTGGCGTTTTTGCGAATTAATTATTATGAATTGGATATTATATTGAATTTTGGCGAAATTTACAGAAAAGGTGGTTTGAATTAAAATTCATACAAAGTTATCAGGATAAATAGATAACGAGATGCTAAAAATAATTGCTTTTAAGTAGCATTATTATAATTTCTAAAAAACCAGATATTGTATTAACATATTTTACCACTAGCTGTAGCTCGCGACTTCGTCCCCGGATCTATTTCTATTATTGTGTTATAGTGAGTCAATCTTAGAAGATAGACATATACTGTCGCGGTCTTTTTTTTAGATCATTTAAAGAAGAATATTTCTTTAATACATATTATTTTTGTATCTTGAACCGTTTTCGCAGCGCACGCAAAGGAAGCCCTCAAAGATGAATAATTTTCCCCGTTTTTTCCACATTTTCCATTATATCTTCGCTCCTTTTAGTCGCAGCTTGATGTTATATAGCCTAAAGCCTTCCTCGATAAATGGTCAATTTAATAAAAAAAGAATTTTTCAATTCAAACCAGTAGATCCTGAGATTAGTGCGTTCAAACAAACAAACAAACAAACTCTTCAGCTTTATATATTAGTATAGATTAGTCATTGCTTCTGTAATCTTCTTTATCTAAATGTCTTTTTTGATTTCTGATAGCTTATGGTCCCCTTTTTTTGACGGGGGGAAATCCTTTTACGGATACCGCGTCCTCCTCGGGGGAGAAGGAGGCGGTTATGTCGGACTCGCCAGAAGGGCCACTACCTACCGACTAAAACCCACCGGTGTTCCGTCGCGCACCCTTTCGGGGGGCGGACCTGCTGAGGACGCACGAGGCAATCGTCCGCAGAGCTTATGGTCCCCTGGTTATAGATGTTAATCAAAAGCTCATTTTAATGCCCCAATTACTCCAACTTTGATGAAACACATTACCTACAAGTATAGTCTACATTTTGAAAAAGGGCAGCAAATCGTTTTGTTTTTCAAATTGTGTTAAAAGGTATAAAAACAAGTCAGGTCGGTAACGTGAGAACTGCGGTATCGATCAGTATTAAATTATTTAACTCCCGAATAGCATAATAGCTAGTGAAAAGCGGTTTGAAGAGGAATGACAATTAAACGAACTAAAAACCTATTTAAGCTTATATTGGTACTAGTAATTTGATACTAGAAAAAAGCGGAATTCTTTATAATGATATTGAAAAGGAATTTCATATAAAAGTATACATAAATATATTTTATAAGGATATAAATATAATATAATATGATCAAGCTGCAAGTACTGGCAATTCAGATACCTTATGAATGTCATTTCAGTCAAAATTGGATCTTAGCTCTTCGGAGCCAACGCAACGTTTTCAATTTCAGCTAAGTAGATAAACCGACGGTATATTTTTTTATTATTAATGGTCGGAATTTGAGATACGGCGAAGTGCGCTTCATAAATTTGCAAACATTTTATTCGTTATCCAAACTCTGGAGAGACAATTTATCCGGTAAAATTCTCATAGTTCCTCGTTAGCTTAGTTTTAATTTCAGCACTTTTTGCTTCTGTATTTAGTTAAATTATAAGTTGTGGCTATATCTAGGCTGATGTTTGGTTTATAATTTGTATGGTCGGTTTATTTTTGCAAAGAAGATATTTCTTATGACTAGATTTTGCCCGCGACTGCGTTTGCATTTCAAACAATATTGTTAGAAGTAGTGGGTAGATTGCGGGGTATAAAGGAATAGTATTTCAAATAGGAAATAAAGCTCATGTCAAACTTTTCCGCATTGTCCCATTTTTAATATGATTTGTACTTATTGTACTATGCTTATATGACAAAGGATTTTTGTATTTAATTAAACTATTTTTTTCTCTCACATAATGCAGCAATTGGCCATCATAAGTCTTGAAGTAAAGAACGCGTTATTTTCCAAGTGCAGTTCAAGACCCTGATTGTATGCACTCCGCATTAACTATTTACTTGTCTTAATTGCATTCGGTCGTGACTTAATTATCTTGAGTCGTGAGTGAATTTAATTTTACTAGCTACTTAGCTTGTGAAGCTCCAGTTACTGTAATGCTGAGAATGTAATCATAGTTTTCGACCGACGGAATGTAGATACTAATAAAGTTCTGGAACGTTCGTTATTTATTATAACAAAGATTAAAGTAAGAAGCCAAATATATGGGTGTTTATGGAGGTAAGGTAAGCGTCGGTATATACTATATAATAAGAATAAACACAACAAACAATTTTATACAAAACTAGCCACGCCCCGTGATTTTACCTGCACTTATACATATAATTTACTTGAATCACTCTATCTGATAAAAAAAGCCGCAGTAAAATCTGTTGCGTAGTTTCAAGATTGAAGCATACATAGGGACAGACTGAAAATAGCGACTTAGTTTTATGTATATTATTAATAATATAAAAATTTATAAGTCTCCAAGTTAGTAGTAACAGTAAAAAAGTGCTTAGAATATAATCAAAGGATCTATATTTTTTATGCAACTTTCAATTTATTATACCCACAAATAGGCAATGCACAAAGATAATTACCTAAATTTTGAATACGAAAAATACTGAATTTATTACTCATTGAAAAAACAATTCTTATCTTACGGAGCTGCGATAAAAAATACGATTTTATATTGCATGTTATAAAACAACCTGGTTATCAATAAGCTATAATCAGGACGCATTCTGGTTATCGCTTGTTGTATAATAAAACCGTAAAACTTACACTAAAGTAACGGATATAAGATGTTGTTTTCTCGTTTCCATTATGCGGTAACATAGTGTAAACCGCCCTTTGTATTCCTGTAATAAAATCTTGTGTTGCTGTCCCTGTGAAGGGTGACCAGGCTGTAGAAATCTGTACTAGTTTTTAATATTAACTTTATGTCTTTAGATTATATAGACAATAGAGTATATAAAGATTATATAATCGGTTACAATTCCGGAGTTTAGTCGAACATAGTTTTTTTTCCAAGGCAATTCTCAAGGCTTTCGCGGAAGAATGTGAAGCGCGTCCGTTCGTGACAAGGTGAGCGAAGGAACACCGGTGAGTTAGTTAGGTTAGGTTAGTTGGAAGTGGAACTATTACCATTTTCGATATACTTAATACCTTCGCCTCCGACGAGGATCAATCCACCGATTGCTATCACAAATAAAGTGATCCTCAGTGGATAACTAAATTTCTCAATACTCGTCTTGAACTTAAAAAATACATCGTACGTTAAAATTTATGTATGAGCGCGTAAGAAACATTAATATTCAATTAGATTTTAAAGAAAATTTTTGTTACATAAAATTTTATTTTATTTTAAAATAACAGTTTGTTGATGGTAACCCTCGGCGACTTCAGCGTCAACCCGGTCCTTTAGTAGCCGTAACTTTTCTTTGTCGACATTATTTCACACCCCCATCATTTACAGCCCTTAGTTTCGAGCTATACTTTAAATATTTTCGTACACAAAATTTTTGTTAGATTCTACTGAAACTTGTTAAATAATAACATATCTTTCTTTATTTTATAGTCATGATTAGGTAATTGATGAACCTATCCAACTATTAGAAATACATGAAAAACGCCCCTAAAATAAAGAAAGGAAAGTTACTAACTTTGCTTTAGCTGGTGTTTCGCTTATAAATTCAAAAGCCAGTGTATGGTAAACATACAATTTGTTGTCATGTTTTCCTTAGTTTAATCAATATGATAACGAGATAATTATAGGTAACATCTCAATAGATACAATCTTAATTCATAAAGTATAATTATACGAATATATTGTAATTTATTTAATCAATTTGATGGTGTTATTATAGCAATATGGCGATATACGATACAAATGTTGGAAAGGGAGGTTCTCCTGAGACTAAGTAATTCTTGAATTTCAAGATAGTAAGGTTGGTTGGGAATTGTAATTAATTTTGGCTAAAGTTAAGATTTATTTGACGCTTTCTCCTCTGGGCTACCTTCTTTCACTTGGATCAATGGAAGATTATATTGGAATTATATTTTATTACACCAACATATGATTATATTTTTATATGTACTAATTTGAGAGTGTGTTGTTTATAATATATTAAATTAGCAAAACTTTGTATAACAGACTTAGCCAAAAATTGGTACGTTAAAAGAACTATAAAGAACTTAAACGATAAGAATTACAAGCTCATCAGTAGAGAAGTTGCTCATAGTTCAGATTAAAATATTCATCAGTACACTTTGAACCTTTGCAATCCTTTAAGAGCTGAAACTCTGATACCGAAAACGTTATTCCCATAATAACTTCTCTAAATATGAACTGTCAACGCAATAACAACCGAATATGGGCGCTACAAATATATAACAGACATATACTCGTAAATTAACCGCCAGCTAGTTCCGAAATTACTAGTATAATTCAACGTAATCCTCCCGCGGTGGATTTTAAGAAAATTTAATTAACTTTATCCCAAGTTCAATTTATTATCGTCCATAAAATCTAAAGTGTTTGCGATAAAGCGTTGCGACACGTCTCAGTTCGCGGCTAAGGGTGAATTTAGTTTGCGGGGAATAAAATTACTATAATTTTACACCAGCCACCTCGGCGAAACTGAATTTAGCATCAAATATAACGATAGTAATTTGCGTGAAATTTCCTCGACAGTAGGTACAGGTTATGGCCGCTAATTATATTGAGGGTAATTGTAGCTACTATAAACGATAATAAAATACCTATGCCATATAATTATCATTATATATAATATGGAAGTCGCTTTCTTTTGTCTGTCTATATATGCATACGTCTTTAAAACTATGCAACCGATTTTATGCGGTGTTCTATCAGATAAAGTGATTCAAGGGCAAGATTTATGTGTATAATACATGAATAAATGCAGGTACAACTACATTTCTCAGACTTAGTTAAGAATCTTCACAGACGTGCTTTGACGTTATATACTCCGGATGGAAAGTGTCTGATGGCGTAATAACGGGAAAATCACTTTAGCTCCGGTGAAACTGGTCTGGACTTTGAACCTTCTTTTTCTATTTCCAGATCTAAAAAGATGACACCCGGTTGTCTGATAGATCTGTTTTCAAATATTTTTTTTTCAGGGAAATACATACACTGCACGTAAAAGACAACATTATAAGTTAAATCATGTGTAATTATTATTCTTTAATTGTAACTAACTGCAACTAAGTAATTAAAAATATAATACCATAACTCTTAAATGTACTACTCTTTGCTTCGTTTAAAGCGTTTCTCTACAATCTCGTCAAAGCTAGAAGATAGTACGTTTTATTACAGCGACCGTAAAACTGGTATCGTAGTGTTTAATTGTGTCATAAACAATAATCTCATTAAGTTACTTAATAATGTTTTCCAAATTTGCATATTATTGTAATAACAAATTTTACCTGTTTGCCGTTTCGCCGTAAAACTGTCTACTTAAACCGATTTGTTTTATTACACTTTGTTAATTTTATCTGTTTATTCTGTTTATTAAACTTAAGATTCATTTGCCTTTTCATTATTATTATGGCCATTGTGTATATCTTAATTTTGCTAGGGGGACAGTTTTTACGGGCCTTAAACGGGATGACGTTATAAATTTGGCCTAGCTTGCTATTTCAAGTTTACTGAGCTGCAAGAGTAAATCATCGTATATGCTTGAATTTAAAGAGGCTTTTTGACGTAAAAGTCTTTTAGTTAAATGTTGAATGAGCTAACCTATTCAACACATATAGTAATTGCTATTATGGAGGGATAATTTAGATGATTTGAGATTTTTGAGCTTCTGGTGTTGATGATCACACAGGGATGACATCTACCTGTGTCCTGTTAGCGGTAAGGTATAAGATTGATTATGAACTCATTCCCGAGCTCCATGGATCATCTCATGAGGGTTTTCCATCAAAGTGTGATCTCTCCCCATCCTCTGATGTGGAAGTAAGAAGATTTTACTTCGTTTGTAGGTTTGGTGCAGATCGGTTGTAAATCCAGAAACTGATTCTGAAAATACTTTTGCCAATAGATTATTTCATTATTTCTGACTGGAAAAGGCTACATATCAATATATTACCCGAAAAGACTGACGAACAAAGTTACTTAACCTTCTATGTACCCATAGATCTACGTAATGTAACAACGCCTAAATATAAATTATGAGCGTATCTTATAACCCAAATACTAAATCTTAAATAATGTGTAGCACCCAAGAGGCCTAATCTTGTTTAAGATTAAAGGCTTGACTTTATATGACGCATGAAAATTTTGGGCCCAGGGCAATAAGAAACGCGATATGTTAGGTAAAGTTTAAAACAGCGAAGTTTTAATATA